>CM072514.1:91384681-91604681 GCA_036898135.1 Oncomelania hupensis | reverse complement strand
TCCAATTTTCAATTCCCATTTCTCCCCACCGCCATCCACTCCCCTCGTTCGCCCTCCGCCTTCCCTGTCCAATTCTTCCCCTCCGCCTTCCCTGTCCAATCCTTCCCCTCCGCTCCACTCAGCCCCACAAACTCTTCTCTCAAACTTTGTGGTCACCGGCTGGAAGTCAAAGGCAGGTTGAAATAAAGTAGTTAGTTAGTTAGTTATTCATTGCTTACAGGGTCCAGCGGACTGCAAAAAGCCGAATTAGGAACACAAAATCAAGACCACAACTTCGCTGAAAGAGGACTCACCCCTGATCCGCATAAAAGATCTGCCGAAACAACCCTAGTGGTAACATTGAAGGCACTCCACCAGCCAGTCACTTTACAATAAAGACATCCCACGCAGGGGACGCTAAGGCTATACTCTAATTTTTCGAACCCCCGTTTACAAAAACAAAATAGAATAGAAACATCATTATAAAATATCAAGAAAACACATACATATAAAATGCCTACATTGCCAAATAATAACATCATAGGAAGCCCCAGTGACCATTTGGCAGAAAGCGTCCAATATTCCCAAGCTGATCCAACAGACCTCACACACAAATGAGGAGTTTTGTCACGGAAAAGTTTTCAAGAAAAAAGGTAGGTGACTGGTCTAGCGAAGATGATAGTTTAGTAGATTGATAGAATAGAGTATGAGTGAGACAGAAAAAATGGGGAAAGACAGCGACAGTGAGAATTTCTATCAGAAGACGCAACAAAGACCTTGGTTACTTCCGGTATTCTATCTAGATTAGATTATTGCAATTCCCTTCTCATTGGCTGTCCAGATTCTATCCTCTCTCTGCTTCAAAAAGTTCAGAACTCTGCTGCCCGTCTTATCTTTAAAGTAAATCGTCGCCAACCCTCCACACCTCTCCTTGTTAAGCTACACTGGCTTCCTGTCGCGGAACGTGTTAATTATAAAACTGCCTGTATCTGCTACATTATTGTCATCGGTTCTGCTCCTTCTTATCTATCTGACCTTGTCTCCCTTTACACTCCATCTCGTTCCCTTCGCTCATCCACTGACTGTCGTCTTCTCCGTCAGGGCCGTTACAAAAGAAAATCTAATGGTTTCCGCTCTTTTGCTGTCCACGGCCATCACCTATGGAATTCTCTCCCCTTTCATGTTAGACATTCTACCTCCTGCGAATCGTTCAAATCCCACCTTAAAACGTATCTTTTCTCAAAAGTCTTTCAGCAGTATCTGTAGTTGTAAAAGGGGTTTGGAGGAGTGTGGGGTTAAGTAGTAATTTAGTATGTTTTTGTCATATTGATTTACACAGCAGTAGTATGTACGCGTGAAAGAGTAACTTGTCTTATAATTATAGTATATGTATAGTGTGTATACGTGTTTGCGTAAGAAAGTGTGCGTGTATAGCGCTTAGATCCTTAGGGTAGGTGCTTTATAAATGCTAGTTATTATTATTATTATTTAAAGCACTAAATTTCCAGAAAGTGGGGATACTATTTACATGTATACTGAAACCCCCGGCACCCCCACGGGAAGGGGGTGGGAGGGGGAAATAATGTAGTACAGTTTCAAGCAACTGGCAGGCTTGTTCACAATATTGATGTTGGACTGTCTGTGACAGGTTGTGAGTGATGAATGTGCCTTTGTTGTGTTATGTATGTTGGACTATCTGTGACATGGTGGTAGGCACGGTGGCCGAGTGGTTAGAGCATTGGCTTGCGGATCTGAAGGTCCCGAGTTCGAGCCTAGGCCAGGGCGTTATGTTGTGTCCTTGGGAAAGACACTTTACTCCCGTTTCCTACTCCTTCGGATGAGAGTATAAACCGAGGTCTAGTCTGTGTCGCATGCATTGCATCATAACGGACTTTAAATATCCTGACGCTCATGTCCTAGACGGGTGAGTGCCGGTGACAAGTACACACCCAGCATGTACCTTGGGTAAAGCGCTTCACTTGGTGCTGCTGTACTTTCAAAAATGAAAGTGCCCGAATTTGACCTTGGTGATAATAAAGTTTTGTGAGAAAAAAAAATTTAATTAAAAAAAAAAATGGTGTGTGCTGAATGTGCTTTGGTTGTGTATGTTGGACTGTCTGTGACATGTTGTGAGTGCTTAATGTGCCTTGGTTGTGTATGTTGGACTGTCTGTGACATGTTGTGAGTGATGAATGTGCCTTTGTTGTGTATGTTGGACTGTCTGTGACATGTTGTGGTGCAAGTTGGGTACATATTGCCGCCCTTTGAGTCTGATTTAAGAATAAGGCGCGCGTAGTATCCATCATTATTATTATTATTATTATTATTATTATTATTATTATTATTATTATTATTATTATTATTATTATTATTTATTATTATTATTATTATTATTATTATTATTATTATTATTATTATTATTATTACCGTTTCCTAAAGGGTGCCGTCAATAGTGTCAACTATTCATAACTGGTATATTGTGAATTGCTCGGTTGGCAAATCATATTGGACATACGGAACTTGCAGGAAAATTGCACGGAAATAAACACATTACCCAATGTATAAGGAGAGTAACGAGAGAGAGAGAGAGAGAGACAGACAGACAGACAGACAGACACAGAGAGAAAGAGACCTACAGAGACAGACAGAGAGCACAATTATAATGGTAATAATAATATCGCCATGTGCCAATGTCAGCTTTACATGAGGAAAAAAAAACTTTGCAAGTCGGCAGACCACCTTGTGCGGTTTGTGAAAAGTTGAGGTGGGCAAAGTGACGGGTAGTGAAAAGTTCATTGAAAGAGGTCCAATCTTAAGGACGCCCATGCCTAACGCCAAAGCAATAAACTGAGACACATACAGCAGCTTATAGACACGACACCTTCCCGTCACCAATCGCACATAGAGAAGACGGTGGGAACTCCCTTCTATGAAAAGTAATTGTCAGTAGAAAAAGGTCTCTTATTGTTAGTACTTTATAGTGCTCTCCTCCACCGAACACAGCACTTACCATCTAGGCCACTAAGATATGAATAACGAAAATCTCTCTCTCTCTCTCTCTCTCTCTCTCTCTCTCTCTCTCTCTCTCTCTCTCTCTCTCTCTCTCTTCTTTTCTCCCCAACACCCCCCCCAGCATTTTATTTCGGTAACAGTGTTAAAAGATATTTCAATGTTATTGCAATGTAGGTAAGTTTTCACTTAAGGATCGCAAGTGAGGTGGTGTTTTTACCTTAAGAAAATACTCTGCTATTGTGCTACTACTGCTTTTTCCCAACAGGATTTTATCAAACGTAAAGGTCGCGGCCATAATACTTTTGTTTGTTATTTTTTTTAATACAAAAAAGTTGCTGGCAATAGGACTATATTCCACTGTACTTATCCATAGGTTAAGGGGCTAGATTGACGTACAAAAATATCAGCTATTTTGATGGTTAAACCACTGTCAGCTATTGAGATGGTTAAACAACAGTCAGCTATTGAGATGGTCAAACAACAGTCAGCCATGGCGGGTATTATGCCAGCGTTTTCATATTGAGACTTTTAACAAAGCTTTTCTGAACACTAGTCTGGCTCTTTATTGGGCAGGCGTCGCTCCCTCAATGGATATTTAGATCTGTCCTCAATGACCTTAACCACAATCCACACGGAGAATTTGAGTCAATGTAGCCCTTCCCCCTTCCTTCTCCACCCTCAATACGGCACCCTCCCACCCCCCTCAGTGGTCACATTGCCATCCTAACTTACTCCCCATGTATCTTCCCCTTTACCTATCCCCCACCCTGTTGTCCCCTTCCCCGCCCGTCTTGTTTACGCTACACTGCCCTTACTGTAAGCTCCCACCCCGGGTAGAAACGACAGGCACCCAGAATGGAAGCGACAAGTACCCCGATGAAAGCGAAATGCACCCCGCGGCGTCCAAGCCAGACCAACACTGAGTAGCAAACCCCTCGTCAAATACTCCACCTACTGTTTTCCACTGATTGAGTAGTGGAATTTTGGTTATCCTATGAGCGATCGCACGATGTAATATAGGCTGGCTTAGTCCATAACTCTTGAGCCATCATCAAGGTCCCTACTCTCTGTCCTCGTTAAGCATAATGGAAACGAGTTTCCTTCGTTGAAACAACAAACAGTAGTTCTGCACACGCACGCACACAAACAAACCCGATACACCTCCCAACACCTCTCGCGTCGCCGCAGCGTCCACTATTGTGTTAAAGAGGGAAGTTGACAGGCTGATTGAAATAAATTATTCATCATTCGAGGGGGTGATCAGGCTGTCGATATCATGCCTCATCCCGGTTCCGCAAATCAGATCGACGTGCCTACGGGAGCAGGCGCTTTGAGGACCGGTGTCTGTCGTCGGTCTTTCTGGTCTCGGTTGGTACTGATTTGTCTCGGAAGAGTCCGCTGGACCTAAAGCAATAACCATGTAATGTAATGTCTGGTCTCGGCGCTGGGGAGGCGAGAGTGATTCCGATTCACCCCCAGCTAACTTTTGTGGATCAACGGCCTCCTCTCTATGACCGACCGCGGGTCAATTACGTTCGCTTTGCCCTCGGCCGGGCTCCACTTTAGTGCTGACGTCAATTTTCTAGATTGATCGGCGCGGCGGAGCTGTTGTCAAGAGCTTGGAGAGCCCTGAGTTCGGACAGCAGGCTCCAAGTGCCGTCTTCGTAGTCATCCCTGCTGGCCATGACTACTCTCAGCTCGTCTGCTAAACCATACTTCAATCAGTGTGCCGGCCACCTGGGGACAACCGTTACACAGCTCAGTACGGGAGCTGCACAACACGGCAGCGGAAGTGCGGGCGCCCAGCAACTTATCCTACTATGAAGGTGCCTCTGGAGCCTAACTGAGGGCCACAGTACACCATCGCCCGGTCCTCTCGGTACAGAAGCAGTAACACTGCGACAACATCTTTTCCTTAACGCTGTCCAGCTGCAGGACGTAAAGCTCAGTCTCGTCTCTCAAATAAAAACAGCATACATTTAGACGAATCAGACGAATCAGTAAGGGGCCGGGTAGCTCAGTTGGTAAGAGCGTCTTGCTAGTAACCGAAAGGTCGCTGGTTCGAATCCCGGATTGGTCAACGTGTGATCATATTATTTTCCCCTTTACCAACAACTGGCCCGCTGGTGTCAGTATAAATCGGTCCAGTAGTCACCTATATGCGAAAGTGTCGTGTGACTATAATCTACAAACAAAACACAAAACAAACGAATCAGTTGTCCATAGCGCTTGACATTGAACTTGATGCAGCAAGCTGGCGGCTTCAATTAGATACCTTCAGCAGCTCTTTGAGTCGGTAAGCGCTAAATAAACATCTCTATCTTCATAAACGCTTGCGAAACATGGACCCTCACAGCAGACCTACAATGAAGAATATAAAACATGGAGATGAGATGCTCAAGAAGATTTCTAGGCATTTCCTATACTCAGCACATCACCAAAGACTTAGTCCGACAGACCATCGCACAAGCTATGTGACAACACGATGAAACGGTGAATAAACGGAAACTCCTATGGTGTGCCCACGTTACCAGAGCATCAGGACTTGCAAAGACCATCCTGCAAGGCACGGTGCAAGGAGGCAGAAGAAGAGGGAGACAGAAAAAGAGGTGGGAGGACAACATTCGAAAATGGACTGGTTTGACACTGAGCGAAGATATAAGGGGTTGCTGGTAACATAAAGATGGAGTACGCTGGTTAAGCGATCATCTGTGGTGCCCCAACGACTTTTGAGTTACGGGATAGGATAGGATAGCGCGACATCCCCACTCCGGAATCAGTGTAACAAGTGAAGCAGCCCACAGTCCACAGCCCCAAAGATAGTACACGCCTTGGCCCGACTTGCCTCACAAACACTCACACAGATAAGGAAGGCAAGGCAGGATCGACAAACGTGCAATCTAACGCTTCGGCTCAGCTTTAAACGCACGCACGCAGACAGAGAGAGAGAGAGAGAGAGAGAGAGAGAGAGAGAGAGAGAGAGAGAGAGAGAGAGAGAGAGAGAGAGAGAGAGAGACTCTCCTTGTTATTTGGTGTCACGTCACACGCACGTATGCACACCCACACTTTTTGCACGCACGCACGCACACAACCCCCCACCCCCCCCACACACACACAGGTACAGGTGGTTTATTGGTAAGGAAAGACGCAGTAAATGGGGAAGTTTATCAACTTAAACAGAGATGTTGCCATCGCTATCAACTCTTAACCTTCTGGCCCCCAAGGCCGACAAGTCTGTAGCCGCTGAGTCTGCCATTCCACAAAGAATGATGATGATGATGATGATGATGATGATGATGATGATCATTGCAGTGGTGGTGGTGATAATGGCGGTGGTGATGATGGCGGCGGTGGTGGTGATGATGGTGGTAATGATGATGATGGCGGCGGCGGTGGTGATGATGATGAGGATGATGGCGATAGTGAGCCGTGTGCAGGAGAGTTGTTGGCGTGTTTGACCTTTGCCAACGGCAGTGTCTCCATACAACAACGGCAGTGTCTCCATACAACAACGGCAGTGTCTCCATACAACAACGGCAGTGTCTCCATACAACAATAGCTCAGTAGCAAAAAGAGGGCATTACTCCCATTAACTGTGAAAATTATCAAATAAAATCAAACTTGGACGCCATTGTTAACATCAGGCAGATGGCGCTAATTACAGGTAACACCATCACTGATCACTACACACACATCGCAGAAACACAACTCCTCATAGGCATTTCCCAAAAGGAAAGGCCAGTATCACGCAGGTTGTACTAATCACTGATAACATACACTCTAATGATTGATAGCATACACTCATTACAGGCCAACCAGAACACGCAGACACGTAACTGTGGAGATAATAGACAATTTCCTACAGCAGGACCGTGGTCCCATCACCCACATGTGCAGATACTGGGACCACTAATGGAGCAGATTGTCCCCATCAGCTGATACAGCAGTTTCTCATCATAAACATCCCTGATTCCAGGTAAGAAGAGGTGAGAGAGCATATACAGGTAGGCAGATAACATGAAACGCGTATTTGTCCACATTATATTATACGTCCATTTAGCGGGAGGAAAACTCTAGGAGGGAGATCGTATTTACTCGTTTAGCAAATAGTTTACGTTCTTCCTTTTGTACTGGGGGATTGGTTGAGGAGTGGAGGGGGGGGGGAAGAAGATTGCATTACATTATTATTGCTTTAGGTCCAACGGACTCTTCCGAGCCAAATCAGGACCGGACAACCCCTGATCTGCATAAAAGATCTGCTGAAACAACCCTAGTGGTAAAACTGAAAGCTCTCCACCAGCCAGTCACCTTACAATAAAGACATCCCACGCAGGGGACGCTGAGGCTGTACTCTAATTTATCGAACCCCCGTTTACAAAAACAAAATAGAATACAAATATCATTATAAATTATCAACAAAACACATACATATAAAATGCCTACATTGCTAAATAATAACATCATAGGAAGCCCTAGTGACCACCTGGCAGAAAACGTCCAATATTCCCAAGCTGATCCAACAGACCTCAAACACAAATAAGGAGTCATGTCCCGGAAGAGTTTTCAAGAAAAAAGGTAAGTGGCTGGTCTAGCGAAGACAAGATAGTATAGCAGATTGATAGAACAGAGTAGGAATGAGAAAGAGCAAATGAGAAAGACAGAGACAGAGGGAATTTAAAGCACTAAATTTCCAGAAAGTGGGGATACTATTTAGACTGAAATCCCCGGCACCCCAACGGGTGGAGGGTGGGGGGGGGAAGAAGAGGGGAAGGGGCATGGGCGGCAGCGTGTGGGTGTGTTTTCATTCACAAACCCAGAGACCAGAAGACGACCGACAGCATCCGCGTAGTGTACCAATTGTCTCCCACAACACGCACAGAAACACGGGACTATTCCTGAGTGGATCGGATCCTGTGTTACGTTGAAACGCGAATGATAGTATGGCTGAAGCGTGTACGATAGATCTAATCGTTTCGATTTGCAAAGTATTCAATAATAGAGTTTATTTACCTTTGATTTGAGTTTGCATTGTTGTTAGGAAAGGCTTTGTATAACGTTGATAATTTTCGTTAGTCGATATTGTTGTAGAGTCTTCTGGATCGGCTTGTTTACTATCGATCGAAGATTCGGGATAATTGTAGAAATTTGAAGGAACGATCCGGAAGGAGAAGAAATGTGTAATGACGTAAGCCAGTGATGACGATCTTTAGTTCGATTGGTGGCAGTGCGTCATTTCTACCATGTACCCAATTGTTCCAGAAAAGAGAGAGGTTATTTAATCGTGTGCCGAGATTGTTGTTGAGAGAGAAAAGTTGTTGATAGTGATTTGGAAAGTTGCTGTGAAAGTTGTTGAGTTGAATTGAGAATTGTATGCAGTTGTTGGTGTGTGCTGAATAAAAGTGGAAAACTTCATACGTCGACTTTGTGACTTGTATGCTGTTTGGACGGGCTGTGTGAATAAACGAATCTGAGTTACACAACTATCAGGAATTCAAGCATCGGGGCTGAATCAGATACTGATAGAAAACACCAACATCAAACTGAGTGTAACATTTTGGGGGTCAAGCCGCGATTCACGCCATAGCCAAGGGTTCAACTGCTACAACAAGCGAGTCAACGTTACGAGAGGCAGTCATCGAGGGTAGCCGCCAACGAGTTGCGTCGAGAGGGGCCAACACACTGGGACTACATCACCGATAGGTTCGAGTTGACTGCAAGGGCGTGTAGTCGCCGAAGAGTTGCTTCGTGAGCGAACAACAGAGCGGGACTACGTAGCTGCCGCAGGACTACGTCGAGGGACAGTCTCGGAGCTACATCGCCAGTGTTACAGCGAGCGTCGAGCGGACGTCGCGTCTACTTCAGCACAGGAGCGTGTACATCAACACCAGCGTGGTGCAGCGTCGCATACGACGAGGACAGCGGGGCCTGCGTCAGCGAAAGCGACTAGTGACAAGCATCAGCGCTACTGCAGAAAGCGTGCTGTTCTAGAACAGTCTAGAAAGGTACAGCACAGTCAAGAACTTTCCAGAAAAAAAAAGAACTCTACAGTCAAGAACTTTCTAGAAGAAGAACCTTCCAGAAAAGAACTTTCTAGAAAAGAACTTTCTTGAAAAGAACTTTCCAGAAGCATCAAGATGGCTGACTTCTGGCAGAAAGGGGTTGAACTGAATCTAAAAGGCAAGCAGCTGACGGAGTACGTCAAGTCTCAGGAGAGAATACGAGAAAGAGAATTGGAAGAGAAGCGTCTAGAAAAAGAAATAGAACTAGAACAGAAGCGTCTAGAAGTAGAAGAGCAGCGTCGCCGTGAAGAACGAGAATTAGAAGAGCAGCGTCGCCGTGAAGAAAGAGAATTAGAATTGAAGCGTCTGGAAATTGAACAGCAGCGGCAAGAAAGAGAAGAGCAGCGTAAAGAAAGAGAAGATGAGCGCAGGCGTGAGGAAAGAGAAGCTGATCGGCAGTTCCAACTAGAGTTGGCGCGCATCCAGCAACAGCAGCATGCGCCACAAGTTATCAGTGACAACACGGCACCAAAATTGCCAGCTTTCGTCGACGGGAAGGACCAGATTGACAGTTATCTGGCGAGATTCGAAAGGTTCGCTGAAAGCTCTAACTGGCAACCTCAAGACTGGGCAATTCGACTGAGTGCACTTCTGACGGGGCAAGCTCTCGAAGTTTACACCAGACTGTCGAACGATGACGCCAAAAACTACGACGTCTTGAAAGAGGCCCTGTTGCAGTGCTACAACTTTACAGAGAAGGGCTACCGTAAACGCTTCCGTGAATGCCGGCCTAAGTCAGACGAGACGCCAAAGCAGTTTGTGGAGCGCCTGTCGTCATATCTACACAAGTGGGTGGAGTTATCAGGCGAAATGAAGTCTTACGACAGTCTCCATGACCTGATTGTGAAAGAACAATTTCTCAATGCCTGCCCTAAGGACCTCGCGATCCACTTGGAAATACAAAAGTTGCAGACGCTAAAAGACGTTGCTGAGGCTGCTGAAAGATATCTCATCGCTCATGAGAAAACGTTGGGGCCACCCAGCGCGACGAAACACTTTCAGAAGACGGCAAGCCATGGGAACCAGATCCAGGGGAGCCAGACGAGCCAGAGACACACTGACTCCACGCCACCTTCCAGGGAAGGGCACTCGAGAGGCTGTTTCACCTGCAACGCTACAGACCACAGAGCAGCTAACTGTCCTCAAAACAAAAGTAGCGGACAGCGGGGCAGTACGGACAATGCAGCGGTGGGCAACCGACAGAGACGTTTCTCCAATCAACGGCAAAACAGTAGATCTGACCATCAAGTGTGCGGCGGGAGCGTCATTCTTCCGAGTGAGACCAAGCGCACAGCTACTCCTGCGGACGTGCAAGAGTGCATGACCGATGGCCAACTTCTCCTTGCCAACGGAAAATCCATCCCCGTCGTCGCCAGCGCAGCTGTGACCGTACAGAACATGCCTGTTTCTAAGGGACGCGTCGGAAATCATGAAGTGACTGTTTTAAGAGACTCTGGCTGCAGTGGGGTCATCGTCAGAGAAGACCTAATCGCTAAAGAACAGTTCACTGGCGATTCAAAATGGACACTTATGGCCGACAGCAAATGTGTGAAAGCGCCAGTTGCAAAAATTCATGTCAACACCCCTTTCTACATAGGCGAAGTCGAAGCGGTTTGCCTGAAGAAGCCGCTGTATGATTTGATGATCGGGAACATCGACGGCGCGAGACGACCCGACGACCCCGATCCAGAATGGAGTCCTGCCTCAACCCAACACGTCGAAGTTGTGGAAGAGGATCCATTGCCATTTCCCGATGGAGACCTTTCAGAGCTGCTACGGGACAATGTGGCTACTCCGGCTCAGCCCTGCCGACCAGAGATCGTCGGTGCTGTTACTACCAGGGCCCAGGCCAAGAGAGACAAGATGTCTACGCCACTGAAGGTCGCCGACAACTCCAAAGCTGCCATCGTGGACAGAGATAAGCTGATCCAGCTCCAGGAAGCTGACAGCACTTTAAACAAGTACAGGAACCGCCAAGACCACGTGACCAAAGGCAGTGGTACGGTCTATTTTGAGGTGAAGGCCAAGATCCTGTATCGAATCTTCCAGCACCCGAGGGTCAACGGAGGGAAACCACTACGTCAAGTATTGGTACCGTTACCTCTAAGGCGCCAGGTGATAGAAGTAGCGCATGACTCGATCATGGGAGGTCACCTGGGTATCAAGAAGACGTCGGATAGAATCCAGGCGGTGTTCTACTGGCCAGGACTTCATGCGGACGTCAGCCGTTTCTGTCGATCATGTGACATTTGCCAGAAGACCATACCTCGAGGAAGGGTCCCTAAAGTGCCAATGCAGAGAATGCCTTTGATCGACCGACCTTTCAAGAGGGTGGCCTTAGACTTAATCGGCGAAATAAGACCTCCGAGTGAAGAAGGTCATCGATGGGTACTGACTTTAGTGGACTATGCGACTCGGTACCCAGAAGCAGTGCCTCTGAAGAAGATTGACACTGAAACTGTAGCAGAGGCACTAGTGGACATGTTCAGTAGACTTGGAGTGCCTGAAGAAATTCTGACAGACCTCGGGACGCAGTTCGTCTCTGACTGCATGAAGGAGGTCAACAGACTGCTGAGCATCCGGCATTTGACTACGACACCCTACCATCCAATGTGCAACGGGCTTGTCGAAAAGTTCAATGCTACGCTGAAGTCCACCCTGAAGAAACTGTGCAGCGAGCAGCCCAGACAATGGCATCGCTACATCAACGCCTTACTTTTCGCCTACAGAGAAGTACCGCAGGAGTCCACCGGCTTTTCTCCGTTCGAGCTGCTGTACGGAAGAACCATCCGAGGGCCGATGCACATCCTAAAAGAACTGTGGACGAAAGAAGTAGACACCCCAGAGGTGAAGAACAGCTACCAGTACGTGTTTGAGCTACGGGAGAAGCTGGAGCAGACTCTCGAGATAGCCAGAGAAAACCTGAAGAAGTCCCAGGACTGTGGAAAGCACTACTATGACCGTAGGGCTGTGAACAGGAAGTTCAAACCTGGCAACAAAGTGCTGGTGCTGCTACCTACCGATCACAATAAGTTGCTGATGCAGTGGAATGGCCCGTACGAAGTGGAGACCGTGGTGGGGATCAACGACTACAAGGTGAAGGTCGGCCAGCATTCCAAGATATACCACGCCAACCTCCTTAAGCTGTACGTGGAAAGGCCATCAGAGACTGTGCACGCAGCCACAGCAGCTGTGACCGACAACAGCTTTGACAGCGAAGAACTATTGGAACTGGGAGACTTCCACAGCAAAGAAGGCATCGATGATGTTAAGCTAGGACCAGGCTTGACGGAAGGTCAAAAGTTGGAGCTCAAGGACCTTATGGGCGAATTTCCCCATAGCTTCAGTGATGTCCCAGGCTCTACGACTTTAGTCGAACATGAAGTCCACACCCAGACCTGGAAGGAGCATCTGCAGACCTTGAGGGAGCCGTTCCACCGTCCCGCAGAAGCCAACCTGACCGTGAGACCCAGCGAATGCATTCTGGGAGCTGACAACGTCGACTGCGTCGGACATCCGACGGAAGAAAAAGACAACGGAGGACGCACTGACTCCAGGAAAACCCACGTGATCGTCGTCTTTGACCCTGGGCCGATGACGACCGCAACTGACGAGGGCGTCGTTTCCTTGCGGATGAAAGATCATTGACTGTGTTGACGAACTAAGAATATTGGTAATGACAGACTTGAAAATGAAAAACGTTGACTGGGTAAATGATCTGTGAACATTGACTGTATCCAGAAAGACTTGCAGATGAGAAACTTTGACTCTGTGTGAATGAACTGTGAACATTGACAATATCCAGACAGATTTGAAGATGAAAACCATTGACTCTGTGTGAATGAACTGAGAACATTGACAGTATTCAGACAGTCTGAAATAAGTTTTAATTCTGAACTTTGTTTGTGCATTACGTTTCAACGTTGTTGAAAGAAATTGGGTAAATTTCTTCTTGAGTGGGGGGTTATGTTACGTTGAAACGCGAATGATAGTATGGCTGAAGCGTGTACGATAGATCTAATCGTTTCGATTTGCAAAGTATTCAATAATAGAGTTTATTTACCTTTGATTTGAGTTTGCATTGTTGTTAGGAAAGGCTTTGTATAACGTTGATAATTTTCGTTAGTCGATATTGTTGTAGAGTCTTCTGGATCGGCTTGTTTACTATCGATCGAAGATTCGGGATAATTGTAGAAATTTGAAGGAACGATCCGGAAGGAGAAGAAATGTGTAATGACGTAAGCCAGTGATGACGATCTTTAGTTCGATTGGTGGCAGTGCGTCATTTCTACCATGTACCCAATTGTTCCAGAAAAGAGAGAGGTTATTTAATCGTGTGCCGAGATTGTTGTTGAGAGAGAAAAGTTGTTGATAGTGATTTGGAAAGTTGCTGTGAAAGTTGTTGAGTTGAATTGAGAATTGTATGCAGTTGTTGGTGTGTGCTGAATAAAAGTGGAAAACTTCATACGTCGACTTTGTGACTTGTATGCTGTTTGGACGGGCTGTGTGAATAAACGAATCTGAGTTACACAACTATCAGGAATTCAAGCATCGGGGCTGAATCAGATACTGATAGAAAACACCAACATCAAACTGAGTGTAACATCCTGTAAGGTCATAATCTCAAGATACAAGATGATTTATTGTTCTTTTTTTTTACACAAGAAAATTTCACTTCCGTGTAAAACGCTGTGTATAGTCGTATGGTCGCTTTATATGGTGGTATGGTCGCTATATATGGTGGCATGGTGGCTATATATGGTGGTATGGTCGCTATATATGGTGGTATGGTCGCTATATATGGTGGCATGGTGGCTATATATGGTGGTATGGTCGCTATATAGGGTGATATGGTCGCCAACAATGGTAGAATGGTCGCTGTCTAAGGTTATATGGTCACTGTCTACGGTGGTATGTCGCTATGTATGTAGTAAGGTCACTGTTTACGGTGGTATGTCGCTATGTATGGTGGTATGTCACTGTTTACGGTGGTATGTCGCTATGTATGGTAGTATGGTCACTGTTTACGGTGGTATGTCGCTATGTATGGTCACTGTTTACGGTGGTATGTCGCTATGTATGGTGGTATGGTCGCTATGTATGATTAAGTAGAGAGGAGTTCAAGTGGAACAAGGCGATGTAGTTGTAAGGTCCCTAACCTATTTCCTTCTCACGTTGCTAACTTCTGTGTGTGACCTAATAGGGAAACGAGACAAGATAAGACTAGGAAGTGGGGGGAACTGCGATAGCCTGCCTCAAGAGTCAGCGACAGGGGAGCGAACCGTGCAAGCGAAACGAGCTGACGACGTGGAAAACGAGGAAATCCTGAAGCCCCATTAAGATAACAGGCATCAGAAAGTGACGGACTGCCGCTGACTGCTAACACATCAACTGGAAGACACCTTCACTTCTCTTAAGGCACAAATACACACTGTCAAACCACTTTCATTACACTGCTGCTACTCCTCTTTGTCCTGTACTTCTCATTCATGATCATCATGATCATCATCATCTCCATCATCTTTTTTTCAACATCTCCTCCTCCTCTTCTCATCCGTTTACCTTCTATTTGACACAGCATCAAGCATCACCCTAGGCCCTCCCCATAACACCGACAGGAAAACTGCCACATTCCAGGAAAAGTATCAGTTGATGACAAGAAACGGAAAATCAGTGTCAGTAACAGAAAATCAGTGGCAGCATCAGTTTGGGCGAGTTAAAACTTCTACCTATTTTTTACATTAGAAAAAAACCACATTATCTTAATTTCCGATGGAAGAAGGGAAATGAGGTTTGGAATCAGAGTTTCAGAACAGACATTTCTAACGCTTAGCAGTTTTACATAGACAATCATGTGCATAACCCATGTGGCTGTTCATAGCCTACAATGAAAACATTGCAACTTTATTACACACTAGAAAATGGGACCATTCTACCACTACTAACATTCAGATGGCAAATTTGAAAATTCAACCCGCAACATACTGTTTACACATTTTTTTGCAGACTGTGCCATCCATCTACTATTAACCAGAATTTTATAAGAAGAAAACGCCTTTGTGGCGTTACATTTACCCATCATTTCGTTCCCCAACAGATTGACCATATTCTTTTATGTTTCGTTTGTGCGACACGAAGGAAATCCCAAACCATCTAAAGAGTCATAACCCCCAAAAAGTCAACTCTGGGAAATAATCATCTATCGCTTGTGGGAGCTCGATTCCGGGAATCGTTTCATTGCTTCAAAGATTGGAACTACGGGACCAATTGGGGGCTCGAATCCGGGAATCGTATTACTGCGCCAAAGAATGGGAGCACTGGGCCAGTGCGCTTATGTTGACTGAACAGTTGGTCTGCGTCAAAAGCAGCGAACAGTACTGATTGGGCGGCCACGCTCGCTGCTTGTTTAACATCACAGGCCTGATCAGTCTAGATAACTACAGCTTACACTTCATCTACAAGATGGAGCGTATTTACAAGCTGCACTTTATTTAAAGCCATTATTTACAACACTGTCTCTTTCGGTGATTAGGACTGACTCCATAGTGTAGTGGCTTTTGCACACACGTCTGATTCCAGGCAATTAAGGCATATACGATCATCCTCATCCTCATCGTCATCATCATCATTATCATCCTCATCGTCATCATCATCATCATCATCATCATCATCATCATCATCATCATCATCATCATCATCATCATCATCATTTTGACTAGAGAAATAAAGCATCAGACTTTTATTAGTTTCTGTATCCTCTCGTTTTTCTGTGCGAGCCATTACAGTGTTACTACCTTTTGGCAACAGACAGGAAGAGGAGATCAAATGACACGTGCACCATGCTGGCCCTGTGAAACGGGACGGTTCCTGACGCTTCTCTCCCCTACAAACTCACATTTGATGAGAAAGCCTATGCCCAGCTTTATTTGCAGTATTCCTAGAGTGACTGCAGGTCGTGGCAGCAGACAGCTATTTCTCCTCACGTCATGTTTGACTGACAGCTGTGATAAGCGACAGCCCAGTTATGATATCTCTAAACGGATTGACAAAGTGTTGACGGAAGTCAAATGGCTTGCTTAAACCTGGTGCAAGGGATTCATTGAGGTGCGAGCGTGGTCTAGATATAGAATGCTGCTGTAGGTTTACTGTAGGTCTTTGTCTACTGCTGTAGTTCTACTGTAGGTCTGTATCTACTGCTGTAGTTCTACTGTAGGTCTTTATCTACTGCTATAGTTCTACTGTAGATCTTTGTCTACTGCTATAGGTCTACTGTAGGTCTTAGATCTGTGTCTACTGCTATAGGTCCACTGTAGGTCTTTGTCTACTGCTATAGATCCACTGTAGGTCTTTGTCTACTGCTATAAGTCCACTGTAGGTCTTTGTCTACTGCTATAGGTCCACTGTAGGTCTTTGTCTACTGCTATAGGTCCACTGTAGGTCTTTGTCTACTGCTATAGGTCCACTGTAGGTCTTTGTCTACTGCTATAGGTCTACTGTAGGTCTTTGTCTACTGCTATAGGTCTACTGTAGGTCTTTGTCTACTGCTATAGGTCTACTGTAGGTCTTTGTCTACTGCTATAGGTCCACTGTAGGTCTTTGTCTACTGCTATAGGTCTACTATAGGTCTTTGTCTACTGCTATAGGTCTACTGTAGGTCTTTGTCTACTGCTATAGGTCCACTGTAGGTCTTTGTCTACTGCTATAGGTCTACTATAGGTCTTTGTCTACTGCTATAGGTCTACTGTAGGTCTTTGTCTACCGCTATAGGTCCACTGTAGGTCTTTGTCTACTGCTATAGGTCCACTGTAGGTCTTTGTCTACTGCTATAGGTCTACTGTAGGTCTTTGTCTACCGCTTTAGGTCTACTATAGGTATTTGTCTACTGCTATAGGTCTACTGTAGGTATTTGTCTACTGCTATAGGTCTACTGTAGGACTTTGTCTACTGCTATAGGTCTACTGTAGATTTTTGTCTACTGCTATAGGTCTACTGTAGGTCTTTGTCTACTGCTGCACTAAATGTTGCTTTAGCCACAACCTTATCCTAGGTTGGAACCTATAGGGTTACCTGTAAAGGCTGTCATTTCCAAGGCTTTGTTTAGTGTTTGCTAAACCTGGCATTGTTATTGCATTCACGAACGATAAATTGTGTTTCCCCTTCTCAAACCAACCTCTAAAAGGTGAATTTTCCATTGTCGTTCTGACCGGGAGTTATTTCCCCTGCTTTTAACGGTACGGCAGTGTGACCTTTGACCCTTTTTCTAAAAGAACCACGCGGTTTGAAGTGTGCGTCTTTGGTGTCTGGGGTAGGGTAGGATAAGGTAGGGTAGGATAGGGTAGGACAGGATAGGATAGGGCCTCTTTTATCAATCTAAAACGAAACACTTTACGAGCAACTGTTTTTAAAGGTGTTTTTTTTTTCTTACTTTTGAAAGTATAGTTATTTTTGGAATGAATTGATTCCATAATTGGTGTGCCTATTACTAGCAACAGCCGTCCGTTAGCCAGTCAACATTTTGTCTTCTGTAATCTTCTTTTTCCCAGTAAGGCAACACTGACTGTGAATGATAAAAGGATCTGTCATGGGGGCGTGGTCAATGTGGGTCCCTTTACAGACCAGTTGTTGTCCTATAACTATCCTACCCTATCCTACCAGTGGTTGTCTTATAACTATCCTACCCATTCCTACCGCTTGTTGTCCTTTAACTATCCTACCAGTGGTTGACCTATAACTATCCTACCCTATTCTGCCAGTTGTTCTATAGCTATCCTACCCTATCCTACCAGTTTTCCTACCCTATCCTCCCCTATCCTATCAGTAATCTTATAACTATCTTACCATATCCTACCAGTGGTTGTCCTATAACTATCCTACCTTACAGACCAGTTGTTGTCCTATAACTATCCTACCTTACAGACCAGTTGTTGTCCTACAACTATCCTACCCTATTTTACCAGTGGTTCTCGTAACTATCTTACCCTATCCTACCAATGGTTATCCTATAACTATCCTACCGTACCCTACCAATGGTTATCCTATAACTATCCTACCGTACCCTACCAATGGTTATCCTATAACTATCCTATCAGTGGTTATCCTATAAACTATCCTACCAGTGGTTATCCTAACTCTCTACCCAATGGTTATCCTATAACTATCCTACCAGTGGTTATCCTATAACTATCCTACCAGTGGTTATCCTATAACTATCCTACCGTACCCTACCAGTGGTTATCCTATAACTATCCTACCAGTGGTTATCCTATAACTATCCTACCATACCCTACCAATGGTTATCCTATAACTATCCTACCGTACCCTACCAGTGGTTATCCTATAACTATCCTACCGTACCCTACCAGTGGTTATCCTATAAATATCCTACCGTACCCTACCAGTGGTTATCCTATAACTATCCTACTGTACCCTACCAGTGGTTATCCTATAACTATCCTACCGTACCCTACCAGTGGTTATCCTATAACTATCCTACTGTACCCTACCAATGGTTATCCTATAACTATCCTATCAATGGTTATCCTATAACTATCCCACCCTATCCTAACAGTGGTTGTCCTATAACTATCCCACCCTATCCTACCAGTGGTTGTCCTATAACTATCCCACCCTATCCTACCAGTGTTCTCTTATAACTATCCTACCTATCCTACCAGTGGTTCTCTTATAACTATCCTACCCTATCCTACCAGTGATTGTTTTATAACTATCCTACCTATCCTACCAGTGGTTCTCTTATAACTATCCTACCCTATCCTACCAGTGGTTGTCCTATAACTATTCTACTCCATCCTACCAATGGTTGTCCTATAACTATTCTACTCCATCCTACCAGTGGTTGTCCTATAACTATCCTACCCTATCCTACCAGTGTTCTCTTATAATTATCCTATCCTACCAGTGTTCTCCTATAATAATTCCATCCTCTCCTACCAGTGTTCTCCTATAATTATCATATCCTATCCTACCAGTGTTCTCCTATAATAATTCCATCCTCTCCTACCAGTGTTCTCCTATAATTATCATATCCTATCCTACCAGTGTTCTCCTATAATAATTCCACCCTATCCTACCAGTGTTCTCCTATAACTATCATACCATACCCTGTCCTAAAATAATCATTTTCTTTAAAAAGTCGAATGTCTGCTGTTTGAGAGGTAAGGCTTTGATAAGGTTTGGGGTACAGCGCTGTATAACAATTAATCAATCAACAACATAAATAAACACGTAGTGTTCAAGCTATGTGCATGTAAAATGTCCCCTGTAATCTCTAGCTCAAACGAAAAAGGACGTTAGAGGTCACGCTCCTCTCAGGACCAGCTTTATGTGGGAAGATCTTATATCTTCCCCCTCTCTGCTTTACTTTGTCTGGTTCGATAATGAGCCGGGTACCCACGGTAAGTTGGGAGGTTTGGGTTTTTGTTTCCTTTTCTCTTTCGTTAGTAACCAGTTTTGAGGATGCTTAACCTCAAGACAGTAGCGACTGCTCTAACCGATGTGCTAACGAAATATACCCTTAACGGAATCTGGGTGAAGAAATTTCCAGGCCTCAGACCAGACGCTCAGACTCATCAAAATGACAGTTTATAATAAAAGGCCGTAATATGAAATAACGACTATTTTAATTGTAGTAATTATCATGACATTTTCATAGAAATAGATAATACGAACCTCAATGAGACCAAAGCTTCACAATATTAAAGGAAGAAGGAAGCTTCAGAGATATAAAATAATTATTTAAAGCTCGCGCGAGCACACACACACACGCACACATGCACGCACGCACGCACACACACACGCCGCTCACAAACACACACATACACACGCCGCTCACAGACACACAAGCACACGCACATGCCACTCACAAACACACACACACATGTAACCTCAGCCGCTACACGTCTCTAGTCGATACTCGGTTAAACACGCATGGGTTTAAACTCGCACTGAGCATTCTATAATAGTTTGGATATTCAAGAAGAAGAATTCAAGACCCAGACGCATATAACATGCTACATTGGCGATATATAAAACAGCGATGATCATTGATTAGTCTGCAGCAAGAGGCTCCAAATATCCGAGGGATGTCTTGAAACGTTCCCTCGCTATAAACTACCGCAGGAGTCATATATCATATTGGTCTGACAGAGGAGAAAATACATATTACATTCCACGTTAACAAATACCGCATCATCGTTAGCCACAACATTACATTTCTCCATCAAACGTACAAGCGCTTGCTGGAAACGCCACAGAAAATATGTAGGTCTATTAACTGAAGAAATACAAAAACTTTAGTCAACAGGCCTACACCAATTGTATTGCGGGTTGTTGCGATCTTATTAACGTACACTACATCGCGAGATTTAATTATTTATATATTTCTATCCCCTCCTTCCTACCTCTCCTCCATCTCTCTCCCCCCGCCTCTCCCCTTCTCTCTCTCTCTCTCTCTCTCTCTCTCCCTCTCTCTCCTTCCCCGCTCCCATAGAAGCAAGGTTCGGGCAAGCCAAATGGATCCGTTGTTGCTTAAGCTTTGAAAGGTGGAATAACTTTGATGAGCTTAGTATCATGGTTCACTAAGATGGCATCTACCAATAATAGCAGTTAGCCGCAGAAGACGATGACAACGGCGACGATGATGGTTGTGATGGTGATGATGATGGACTTGGCTCTTCACGGTGATAACTTTAATGTCGGTGATGGTGGCGATGATAATAATGTCGATGACTATGACGACGGCGGTGGTAGTGATAGTTGCGGTATGGTGACGATGACGATGATGGTCGACGACACTGATAGTGATAGCTGGTGAATGTATGATGGCAACACCCCCAACGTTACCGACGACGAAGTCGATGATATAGACGGCGCCAATCTCAAACAGCACCAATAGTCTACTAATTCAACTGATGGCGCCTCATCAGACCGCGTTGTGCAGTCGGAAAAGCTTTAAAGATGCCAACGTCACAGCAATATGATGCATCACTACGCACTGTGTTGAGGCTTCTCAATTTTCATTGTTGCCCTGCACATTGTACAACATTGTCTTACACCGAGAGGTGCAACTTAAGCTTCGTGGATTAAATTTCTCCTGCCTTAGAGACAACATGGTCCCTCCTTCCACTACCCTAATGATTTTACAACACTTCTTACACTGAAGGTGCAGCTTGGCTCAGTGGTTCTAGGTACACCTGCGACAGGCTCCATTCTTCAACTACCCTGGAAATCCTAGCTAGGTGACTAATAAAGTTCGAATCCCTTAAGAGAAAGATTTGTTGTACGTTGAACTTTTCTTCTGTGTTCCCGTGGATCTCTGACATTCCACATACAATGTGAGAAAAAGAGAGAGAGAGTGAGTGAGTGAGTGAGGGAGAGAGAGGTGATGGAGAGAGAAAGAGAGAGAAAGGTAGGGGAGAAAGAGGGGGGGGGAGAGAGGGGGAGAGAGAGAGGGGGAGGAGAGAAAGGGGGAGAGAGGGGAGAGAGAAAGTTAGAGAGAGAGATGGGGAGAGGGAGGGGGTAGGAGAGAGGGAGAGGGAGACAGAGGGAAAGAGTGGGAAAGAGAGGGTAGGAGGGGGCGGGTGGGTGGGTGATACATTTACATTAGATTTTCAGTCTCAAAGTTTTTAGATTTGTCTTTTTTTGTCATTCCCATTTGCCCTTGTTCAATGTAACAAACTGGAAGTATTGCCCTTGTTCAATGTAACAAACTGGAAGTATTGCCCCTTGTTCAATGTAACAAACTGGAAGTATTGCCCTTGTTCAATGTAACAAACTGGAAGTATTGCCCCTTGTTCAATGTAACAAACTGGAAGTATTGCCCCTTGTTCAATGTAACAAACTGGAAGTATTGCCCCTTGTTCAATGTAACAAACTGGAAGTATTGCCCCTTGTTCAATGTAACAAACTGGAAGTATTGCCCCTTGTTCAATGTAACAAACTGGAAGTATTGCCCCTTGTTCAATGTAACAAACTGGAAGTATTGCCCCTTGTTCAATGTAACAAACTGGAAGTATTGCCCCTTGTTCAATGTAACAAACTGGAAGTATTGCCCCTTGTTCAATGTAACAAACTGGAAGTATTGCCCCTTGTTCAATGTAACAAACTGGAAGTATTGCCCCTTGTTCAATGTAACAAACTGGAAGTATTATTTTTTTTTTTTTTTTTTTTTTTTTTTTTTCCCCTGTTCCATGTAACAAACTGGAAGTATTGCCCCTTGTTCAATGTAACAAACTGGAAGTATTGCCCCTTGTTCAATGTAACAAACTGGAAGTATTGCCCCTTGTTCAATGTAACAAACTGGAAGTATTGCCCCTTGTTCAATGTAACAAACTGGAAGTATTGCCCCTTGTTCAATGTAACAAACTGGAAGTATTGCCCCTTGTTCAATGTAACAAACTGGAAGTATTGCCCCTTGTTCAATGTAACAAACTGGAAGTATTGCCCCTTGTTCAATGTAACAAACTGGAAGTATTGCCCCTTGCACCCCACCTGTATTCTCTTCCTTTTGGGTGACGTGGGTTCCATTCCTGACTTCAGCAAACTATTGTGTGATTGCTGGATATTACGGGCCAGCGCTTTGATAAGCTATCTCAGCTTGTAAGTGCGCTATATAAGAGAATCTCTTTGTTTCTTCCCGACAGACCAAGAGGAGTAATGTGTGTGGGAAGGTGGGATAGAGGAACAGTGGATGTGAAGGAAGGAAGTGGAGCGCTGTGGAATTTGAAGAGGGTTGAAAAGCCGACGACAGGTGGCAGTGTCGACGGGAGCGGGTGAAATGTGGCCCGCTTGCCAAACCGTCAGTCACAGAAAAAATGCTTCACTCCCACTTTTCCTCTACACTCCCATAGCCCACTTTTCCTCTACACTCCCATAGTCCACCTTTCCTCTACACTCCCATAGCCCACTTTTCCTCTACACTCCCATAGCCCACTTTCCCTCTACACTCCCATAGCCCACTTTTCCTCTACACTCCCACAGCCCACTTTTCCTCTACACTCCCATAGCCCACCTTTCCTCTACACTTCCATAGCCCACCTTTCCTCTACACCCCCATAGCCCACCTTTCCTCTACACTCCCATAGCCCACCTTTCCTCTACACTCCCATAGCCCACCTTTTCTCTACACTCCCAAAGCCCACCTTTTCTCTACACTCCCATAGCCCACCTTTCCTCTACACTCCCATAGCCCACCTTTCCTCTACACTCCCATAGCCCACCTTTCCTCTACACTCCCATAGCCCACCTTTCCTCTACACTCCCATAGCCCACTTTTCCTCTACACTCCCATAGCCCACGTTTCCTCTACACTCCCATAGCCCACTTTCCCTCTACACTCCCATAGCCCACTTTCCCTCTACACTCCCATAGCCCACTTTTCTCTACACTCCCATAGCCCACCTTTCCTATACACTCCATAGCCCACTTTTTTTTAATCTACACTCCCATAGCCCACTTTTCCTATACACTCCCATAGCCCACTTTTCCTCTACACTCCCATAGCCCACTTTTCCTTTAAACTCCCATAGCCCACTTTCCCTCTACACTCCCATAGCCCACCTTCCTCTACACTCCCATATCCCACTTTTCTCTACACTCCCATAGCCCACCTTTCCTCTGCACTCCCATAGCCCACTTTTTTTAATCTACACTCCCATAGCCCACTTACCTCTACACTCCCATAGCCCACCTTTTCTCTACACTCCCATAGCCCACTTTTCTCTACACTCCCATAGCCCACTTTTCCTCTACACTCCCATAGCCCACTTTTCCTCTACACTCCCATAGCCCACTTTCCCTCTACACTCCCATAGCCCACCTTTTCTCTACACTCCCATAGCCCACCTTTTCTCTACACTCCCATAGCCCACCTTTTCTCTACACTCCCATAGCCCACCTTTTCTCTATACTCTTATAGCCCACTTTTCCTCTACACTCCCATAGCCCCCTAATCCTCTACACTCCCATAGCCCCTAATCCTCTACACTCCCATAGCTCACCTTTCCTATACACTCCCATAGCCCCATCTTCCTCTTTACACACATAGCCCCTCTTCCTCTACACTCCCACAGCACCCTCTTCCTCTACTCTCACATAGCCCCATCTTCCTCTTTACACACATAGCCCCTTACTCCTCTTTACACACATAGCCCCCTCTTTCTCTTTACACACATAGCCACCCTGTTTCTCTTTACGCGCATAGCCACCCTCTTTCTCTTTACACACATAGCCCCCTTTTCTCTTTACACACATAGCCCCCTCTTTCTCTTTACACACATAGCCCCCTTTTCTCTTCGCTTCCATAGCCCACTCTTCCTCTTTACACACATAGCCCACGCTTCCTCTTCATTCCCTAGCCCACCTTTCCTCTTCACTCACAAGGCCCCCTCTTCCTCTTTACTGCCATAGCCCACGCTTTCTTTTTACTGCCATAGCCCACTCTTCCTCTTTACTGCCATAACCCATTTCTCTTCTTCACTGCCATAGCCCACTCTTCCTTTGAACACCCTTCACTGCCTCCTCTCTCCTTCCTCTCTCCGCCTCCACCCCTCTCCTCCCTCTCCAATGCCATCGTCACGCTCCCAATGAGATTTAAAACCATCATAAACATGGCGGCTGCCTGTGTTAAAACGTATCCAACTCAGTTTTCACACCTCTCCACCCTCATAAACTTGCAGTCGGCGCTGTTTGAAACCAGGTTCACAAGCGTAAACAAACCACGCACTTTTCTCTGGAAACAAGCTTCTGGCAAAGAAATCACCTATTTAGTTATTGTTGCAAAACTATTCAGTGTTAACGCACGGCGAGATTGCCAGACTGAACGCACTGTTTTCTAAGATCAGGCACAAATGAGAAAGCAAAATATGACTCGTGGCTGCAAAAAAGTTCATAGAAGGAAAAAGGTGAAAATGTCAGTAGTGTCAGCTTGTTGTGTACCTGCTCCTATCTGCAAAAACTTCGTACACAGCCACTGTGTACTGGCCTGCTCCTCACAGCTACACCACTGAACATTTCGTAAACAGACAGTTGTGTCATCTTAATCTTTAAAATGCAAAACCAACAAGGGGCGTGTGCATTGCAAAACATTGAGCTCATGTCTTTGTCTCTCTACCTTTCTTGGTCACAAACAAAGGAAGGAGTGTGTGTGTGTGTGTGTTTGTGTGTGAGGCGCGCGCACACCAGTGCGTGAGTGCGTGGGCCTATTTTCATGCGTGTGCACACTTTGAAACCTTCTGTTTTTACTTCAAGGATCCTTTAGGTTGTTAGCCCAGAACAATGTGGGGGATGGGCGTAGGGTGGGGGATGGGCGTGGGGTGGGGGATGGGTGGAAGATGGGCGTGGGGTGGGGGGGGGTGGAAGATGGGCGTGGGGTGGGGGATGGGCGTGGGGTGGGGGATGGGTGGAAGATGGGCGTAGGGAGGGAGATGGGCGTGGGGAGGGGGATGGGTGGAAGATGGGCGTGGGGTGGGGGATGGGCGTGGGGTGGGGGATGGGCGTGGGGAGGGGGATGGGTGGGGGATGGGCGTGGGGTGGGGGATGGGCGTGGGGTGGGGGATGGGCGTGGGGTGGTGGATTGGCGTGGGGTGGGGGATGGGCGTGGGTGGTGGATTGGCGTGGGGTGGAGGAAGGGCGTGGGGTGGGTAATGGGCGTGGGGTGGGGGAAGGGCGTGGGTGGGTAATGGGTTTGGGGTGGGGATGGGCGTGGGGTGGGGGATGGGCGTGGGGTTGGTAGGGCTATACATCTCTTCTCTCCCTAACCCCCTCCAACACCCCCCCCAAAAAAAAAGTAAAAGATTGAGAAACGGGAGAATTACAAAAATAGATAAATATAATAACTGTGAAATTGTGAAGATCAAATGTAAAAGTATCGCCACACAAAGATAAGGACTAATTCACACACACAAACACACACCCGCACACACACAAACACACAAAGTGTGGTCAATAAACTTTTGTTGAAACCCATGAGCTACCGTTGTTTCATTAGTTCCTAATACAATAGGCTGTGTATTAATAATGGTTGGTAGGTAGCCAGTCCTTGTTTCTCACATCCCACACCTGCTAATAGCTAGTCCTTGTCTCTAACATCCCACACCTGCTAATAGCGAGTCCTTGTCTCTGACATCCCACACCTGCTAATAGCTAGTCCTTGTCTCTGACATCCCACACCTGCTAATAGCGAGTCCTTGTCTCTGACATCCCATACCTGCTAATAGCTAGTCCTTGTCTCTGACATCCCACACCTGCTAATAGCGTGTCCTTGTCTCTGACATCCCACACCTGCTAATAGCTAGTCCTTGTCTCTCACATCCCACACCTGCTAATAGCGAGTCCTTGTCTCTGACATCCCATACCTGGTAATAGCGAGTCCTTGTCTCTGACATCCCATACCTGGTAATAGCGAGTCCTTGTCTCTCACATCCCACACCTGCTAATAGCGAGTCCTTGTCTCTCACATCCCACACCTGGTAATAGCGAGTCCTTGTCTCTGACATCCCACACCTGGTAATAGCGAGTCCTTGTCTCTGACATCCCATACCTGCTAATAGCGAGTCCTTGTCTCTGACATCCCATACCTGCTAATAGCTAGTCCTTGTCTCTGACATCCCACACCTGCTAATAGCGTGTCCTTGTCTCTGACATCCCACACCTGGTAATAGCTAGTCCTTGTCTCTGACATCCCATACCTGGTAATAGCTAGTCCTTGTCTCTCACATCCCACACCTGCTAATAGCGAGTCCTTGTCTCTGACATCCCATACCTGGTAATAGCGAGTCCTTGTCTCTGACATCCCACACCTGGTAATAGCGAGTCCTTGTCTCTCACATCCCATACCTGGTAATAGCGAGTCCTTGTCTCTGACATCCCACACCTGGTAATAGCGAGTCCTTGTCTCTCTCTCACATCCCATACCTGGTAATAGCGAGTCCTTGTCTCTGACATCCCACACCTGGTAATAGCGAGTCCTTGTCTCTCACATCCCATACCTGGTAATAGCGAGTCCTTGTCTCTCACATCCCACACCTGGTAATAGCGAGTCCTTGTCTCTGACATCCCACACCTGGTAATAGCGAGTCCTTGTCTCTGACATCCCATACCTGGTAATAGCTAGTCCTTGTCTCTGACATCCCACACCTGCTAATAGCGAGTCCTTGTCTCTGACATCCCACACCTGCTAATAGCGAGTCCTTGTCTCTGACATCCCACACCTGCTAATAGCTAGTCCTTGTCTCTGACATCCCACACCTGCTAATAGCAAGTCCTTGTCTCTGACATCCCACACCTGCTAAAAGCTAGTCCTTGTCTCTGACATCCCACACCTGCTAATAGCGAGTCCTTGTCTCTGACATCCCACACCTGCTAATAGCGAGTCCTTGTCTCTGACATCCCACACCTGCTAATAGCTAGTCCTTGTCTCTGACATCCCACACCTGCTAATAGCGAGTCCTTGTCTCTGACATCCCATACCTGCTAATAGCTAGTCCTTGTCTCTGACATCCCACACCTGCTAATAGCGTGTCCTTGTCTCTGACATCCCACACCTGCTAATAGCTAGTCCTTGTCTCTCACATCCCACACCTGGTAATAGCGAGTCCTTGTCTCTGACATCCCATACCTGCTAATAGCTAGTCCTTGTCTCTGACATCCCACACCTGCTAATAGCGAGTCCTTGTCTCTGACATCCCACACCTGCTAATAGCGAGTCCTTGTCTCTCACATCCCACACCTGCTAATAGCGAGTCCTTGTCTCTAACATCCCACACCTGCTAATAGCTAGTCCTTGTCTCTGACATCCCATACCTGCTAATAGCTAGTCCTTGTCTCTGACATCCCACACCTGCTAATAGCTAGTCCTTGTCTCTCACATCCCACACCTGCTCAAGGTGCAGACCAAGACCTAACTCACGCCACTCGGACAGTCAACTTGCTGCTTGCTGTGCGCCGCCCAGCTCCCCAGACAACTGTCCTATAGTATATATATATCTGCTATCCACCCGTCTAGTAAATGGACGTCAAGACAGTGTGATGAAATGCACGCGTGCACTCAGAAAGCGTCCAATAGCCCCAAGCTGATACAACAGACCTCACACACAAATGAGGAGTTTTGTCCAAGAAGAGTTTTCAAGAAAAAATGTAGGTGACTGGTCTAGCGAAGAAGATAGTATAGTAGATTGATAGAACAGAGCAGGAATGAGAAAGAACAAAGGAGAAAGACAGCGACAGTTGGAATTTAAAGCACTAAATTTCCAGAAAGTGGGGATACTATTTATACTGAAACCTCCGGCACCCCACGGGGGTAACATTGTGGTGTACAAACTGTCAACACGAATACACATTATAATAACAATAACAGTATGAATTGACATTGACAAAATAAAATTTGTTTGTTGTTTACAAATCCAATTATTGTTCGCCTTACAAGTGGACATTGGAATGGATACGAATACGACAGCTTTCTTATCTCTATGAGCAAGAACAATGTGGTGTATATCATACTGTACAATATAAAAAAACAACAGGATTATAATTTGCCTAGTCAAACAGTGCATACATGCACGCGCACCCTCCCCCCACACACGCGCACCCCCCTCCACCCACACCCACACACAAAGATTCAAGACTTAATCCCATTACTCGCCACTTTTGGGTGTGGAGGATACAAAACCATAAGCATAACAATCATAATAATTTAGTAACACCTCTTGTCTTTCCCGAAACAAATGACACAAGTTAAAACATTGACTTGCACGGTAAATATTTCCTAGAAATAACATTTGTTGAAGATGCTTGTGTTTTGGACACTCAAAAATAAAGTGAAATTCACTCCCAAAAGAACTCATATTACAGTCCCTACAAAATCTTTCTTTCCTTATAAAACCTTCCCGCCTTCCTCATGCTATTTGTAACTTATGATAACAACCACACACACACACCCACACACACATAAATACATATTGTACAACTGGTTGAATTTATTATCGGTTAATCAGAGGTACAGAATGTGCTATAAAACTGTATTCCACAAAATAGTATTTGGAGTGTCAGCGTTGACAAAAATGAAAGTCTGCCGCTAACCACGAGTATTAACCTCCGAAAGGGGAAATGTACCCTTAATCCACCATTATCTTTCCTGGAGATAGCTGGCACTTCCTTCATGTTGCGGCCTCAACTCCATTAGCTTGGCCGCCAAGTATCCAGTGGCAGTTTACGCATATCTCAGCCTTTCCATGATCAGATTCTTTATGGTGCAAGTAGCGCGACAATAACAACAATACACGCAGCTAAATCACACAGAAATAAACTGACAATTATTAACATTTCTTCTGGTGTTTTTTTTTTAGGGTATAGTTTTATAATGCTAGTGATTGTCCAACAGCTGAAAATACATCTCCCCCCCCCTCCCACAACGCACCCACCCCTCCCTGAATCACATATTGTTTAATTACTCCTGGGGGAAGAACATTCCCGCTTGCTTAATTAACGCAACACACTCTGGAACTTAACACAGAGAACTTTCATATAAAATAGTGGAAACATATTTTCCAAAATTAGCAGACAGAACCCGCTGTCCTCAAACTCTCCCTCCCTCCCTCCCTCCCTCCCTCTCTCTCTCTCTCTCTCTCTCTCTCTCCATTCCTCCCCCCTCTCTCTTTCAATTGTGATGGGGCGGGATGGAGGAGGCTTGTGCTTCCGAGTGCCTGTGCGTGAGTTTATCTTTAACATCAATTTAAAGCACACCTTTCCAATACACAGACAATCTGAAGCCACCCGAGAAGTCGCTCACTTCACTCAAAGACTTCTACACTCAGCGACGCTTGCTCTATTTCACCGCTCAATGACGTTGTGGTGATCCGCTTGTCTTTCTTCACAAACTGTAACACTTTAAACACACAGATCTTTCAAGTTTAAACTCGTCTCACACACACACACGCACCCACACACGCATATACACACACACACCCAGTCAATCAAACAACAAAACACACCCTGTTACAGAACGACATGACTAAGTAAATTCTCCCCGACCACAGACCCAGGGGTAGAAGCAAAAAGAAGGTATGATTAGGCAAGGTGTAGGATGCAGCAGTAGGAGGCGGGCATGATGGATGCAGCAGGAAGAGGTGGGTATGTAGGATGCAGCCGTAAGAGGTGGGTATGTAGGATGCAGCAGTAAGAGGCGGATATGTAGGATGCAGCAGTAGGAGGTTTGTATGATGCAGCAGGAAGAGGCGAGTATGTAGGATGCCGCAGGCATGTAGGATGTAGCAGTAAGAAGCGAGTATGTAGGATGCCGCAGGCGGCAGGCATGTAGGATGCAGCAGTAGGCGGCAGGCATGTAGGATGCAGCAGCAGCGGCAGGGTGTATATATGAACAGGTAGAGGGACAGACTAACAACATCAGAAACATGCTGTGATACAGGCAAGCCAGCCCCCGTGCACTGTCTACCTGCACAGTCTACCTGCACTGTCTACCTGCAGCCATTGTTATAAAAGGCTAACGGGACGCTCACACCTGTTTTTCTATTTCCCCAGCCCCACGGTAATTTACACAAACTGCAACGCTATTCACAAACTTACGGAACCCAAGATGTTCAAATTATGGCCTTCCTGCACAACCTAAGAAATAGCAGTTTTCTTTACTCACAGATAACACATAGATGTTATACACACAGATAACACAGATTTTATACTCACAGATAACACATAGATGGTATGCTTACAGATAAGACATATGTATTTTGCTCACAGATCAGACATAGATTTAATACATAAAGAAAAGAAAATAGATCGAATTGAGAGTTACTCATTTATTGTCTATTATCCATCTAAGTGATTTAGACATTGGAAATAACAAAACGAGCATATTACTGAACACATGTATATAATTAACTATATCAAAAAAATCAACTCATTAACAAGAACAGCTAAAAAAAAAATTAAATAACTCTCTCTCTCTCTCTCTCTCTCTCTCTCTCTCTCTCTCTCTCTCTCTCTCTCTCTCTCTCTCTCTCTATATATATATATATATATATCTCCCCATACCTCTATGATTTAGTTTACACATACTATAGTCACTGGAAAAAAAATCTACATAAATCTTCCAACAGATAAATAAATAAAACATTTTGCCAGCTTTAAACAAACTGAAAAATTTAAATCACTTAGTATCTTAATGTTTGTCATTTCCGCTGGTAGCAAAAAAGTCAAAATCAGTGCATGTAAACAGTATATGAACCAGTGAAAAGGCACAATTACATGAGCAAAAAATATTTTTACAAAATTTAGTTCGTAATGAATTTAAAAGAATTTTATATGCTAATGTTATAACAGGTCTAGAAAAACCAACATGCAAGGAATATTGGGGTGAATAATTGTATTTTAAAAAAGTACTTTTTCTATTCTATTGATTGCTTCTTTGGTAGATAAAGATATGTGAACAGTAACTGAATTCGAATTCAGAGCACCATTCTTTGCTTCTCGATCTGCCCAGTCATTAAATATAAAACCAAAATGTGATGGTTGGTATCCAACAGAAATTAACTTCTGTTCCATTTATAATCAAACAATGAACAACATGTTTGATTTCAAAAATTATTTCTTGCCGTTCCTTGTTATTTGTAGTATTCAAAGCCTGTAAAACAGACTGTGAATCCACACAAATTACTATACTATAGAAAACAGTAGGCAAGCTAGCAAGTTTATTTAAAGCCATTAAAATAGCTATCAATTCTGCTGTAAAAATTGAAAACCCTTTTCCTAAATGAAATGACTCACATATTTTCAAATCGGGAATGACAAAAGCAGACACCGCGTTTTCTGATTCTAGTACAGAACCATCAGTGAAAATTTTTAAACTATTATTATATTTTTCATTTAAATTTATGCCAGCATCTATGACTACCATATCCTTATCTGAATGTTTTGATACAGAACTATAATCATAATCAAAATTCGCCTTTTTTAACTCCCAAGGTGGGATAGGAGGTGTTATTACACATGTAGCAACTGTTTCATGAGTAATCTGACATTCCTGAAGAAGATCTTGTGTATAAGTTGCTATGGTAATAAGGCTTCTAATGTGTCTAGCTCTTTTAGGAAACTCAATATCAGATCTAACACAAAGTTCCTGGTTAGTAAAATTATCTACAGCTTTTGATCTTATTATATATTTAGTGCATGCTAGTTTCCTATATTGATCTAATGGTAGTACACCTGCTGTTTTATAAGCATGTATTGTTCGAGTGTGTACAGGAACTCCAAGAGCAAATTTTATGGCTTTACTGTCTAAACTATATAATTTTTGAAGATGGCAACGTGATGCAGAAAAATAAACTTCTTGTCCAAAACATAATTTTGAACGAACCAAAGCACATGCTATGTGAACCAAAGTCTTCACATCTTGCCCCCAAATCTGCTTGCTAATGGTTTTAATTAAATTTAAACTTTTTACTGCTTTTTGTAATAAATATTCAATATTCATAATTTTAATTTTTTTTCATCTTTAACCAATATCACACCGAATGCACCCTGCCCGTCCAACGGAGTTACTTCACTTTACAACTCCCATCATGCAAGCTCTTTCGTTGACGCATGTGCAGAGGCTGGTCTGGAAAAGCATTTGTCGGCGCACATGCAGTTGAGCATGACGATAATCAAACGGTGCGCGCAATGGCGACCTGCTGGGATCGCCCGCACATTGCACAACAATGTTTGGGCTGAGGAATAAGAAGAAGAAGAAGCAGAGGAAGAAGAAGGAAGAAGAAGAAGAAGAAGAAGAAGAAGAAGAAGAAGAAGAAGAAGAAGAAGAAGAAGAAGAACAAGAACAAGAGCAAGAACAAGAGCAAGAACAAGAACAAGAACAAGAACAACAAGAAAAATAACAAGAACAAGAAGAAGAGAAGGAAGAGGAAAAAAAGAAGAAGAAAAGAAGAAGAAAGGTTTAACGTCTACACCCACCATTGCGATATGGCAGACGGGATAACCATCCATGAAAAGAGGGTATGGACCTGAATCAACTGAACCACCAAAGCAATCATACTGCTAACATGGACAGTGAAAATGGCCACATTTTATGTCGCCCACCACGAACCTGGGTCATCGGTGTGCCAGGCGAACGCTCTACCAATTGAGCTACGGCGGTGGGACGAAGAAGAAGAAGAAAAGAAGAAGGGGCGAGGAGGAGGAGGAGGAAAACGAAAGAAAACGAAAGAAAGAAAGAAGAGAAAGAAAAGAAGAAAGAAAAAGAAGAAAGAAAGAAAGAAAGAAAGAAAGAAAAAAAGAAAGAAAAGTATTTGAAATATGCCCGAATACTGTTTTTTCTATATTTATGTTAGAGTAGAGAGTTTGAAAGGGCGGGATGGTGAGAGGGGATGTGAGGGGGGAGAGAGAGGAGGGGGTGGGGAGGCGAGAACTAAGCCCGAACTGGTTTATTTCGTATTTTATTTTAGTAGAGAGTAGAGTAGGGGGAGTGACGGGGATGTGAGGGGCAGAGAGAGACAGAGTGAGAGAGAGAGAGAGAGAGAGAGGGGTCGAGAGGAGGCGATTATCTTTGTGAGAAATAAAAAAACACAAAACTATTTTCTCTCTCTCTCGCTCTCACACACACACACACACACCTGTACACACACTTAGCCAGACTGCCGTGGTAGTGATGTGTTTTAGAAGCATGGCTGGAGAGCGAGAGGCAGACATGCCTGATGGAGAAACAAGGCGCTTTCCTGGTCTGCCACACTGAGCATGCTAATAAAGACCTGCCAATTAATTGATGCCAGCTCACCACCCTCGGGGCTTGATCTATTCAAACGTTGCTGCTGTAGCTGCTGAGGATGGTGTTGGTGCTGGTGCTGACGAAGCAGAATACCAGAGACAGCCGAGGCAGGCATGATGATGTAAAACACATCGTTGGAAGTCTACAGCATGGGCTTTCTGAAGCCTACAGCATGGGCATTCTAAAGCCTACAGCATGGACTTTCTGAAGCCTGCAGCCTGGACTTGCTGAAGCCTACAGCATGGACTTTCTGAAGCATACAGCATGGACTTTCTGAAGCCTAGCATAGACTTTCTGAAGCCTACAGCATGGGCTTTCTGAAGCCTACAGCATGGACTTTCTGAAGCCTACAGCATGGACTTTCTGAAGCCTAAACCATGGCTTTCTGAAGCCTACAGCATGGACTTTCTGAAGCCTACAGCATGGGCTTTCTGAAGCCTACAGCATGGACTTTCTGAAGCCTACAGCATGGACTTTCTGAAGCCTACAGCATGGACTTTCTGAAGCCTACAGCATGGGCTTTTTAAAACTCTTCAAATACAACACCTGTAGCTTAAAATGTATAAAGTGACTTCAGACATGTAGATAAGAAGTGTTCTAGATATATACTTCAAAATGTATCCAAATTAAAATTACTAAGTCATGCTTACCACCTCATTTTCTCCTGTCCATATTGAGAACTGAAGAAAGGGATTATAATATCTCCAATATAATTAATAATTGGAATTGTGGGATTTTCTCCGTTTAAAGTTCACTCGACGGTAGCAAACTTCGAGTAAGGTGCCTATTGGTTTGAGTGCTTCCAAACATGAGCGGATCCTCCAACCACTGCGCTGAAGCGCCCCTGTAAAGCATGTTTTATATAATGGAAGGCATAAGCGTGTGTGCATGTGATATGGATATTAACATGTTGTACAATGTAATCGCCGTCTGCATCAGCTGCCATAAAGAACCAACGTGATAACACTCCCTGCCAACAGCAACATACCGTCAGCACGTTATTACCCATTGGGGATCATTCCAACTTTTTCTCCACTTTTATGAAGTCATCTATATTAAAAAAAATTTTTAGTTTCTTTCTTTTTCTTTTTAATTTTTTTATTAGCCGTTGCAAACTTTGACTTTGTTTTGGAGTTATAAAAGAAAGTTATCTGTAGTTATCTGTTATCTGTAGCCTGAGACGGCGTAGAAGTGGCTCGGTGGTTAAGGACCTTAATCCTGTATTAAAGAGGCTTGGGCGACGTGAGTTCGATCATCACTTCAGCCAACTTATTTATTATAACAACCGCCTTGAGAAGCTCTCTTGACATGGAAAGCGCGCTAGGAAGAAGGAGGAGGAGAAGAAGACGAGAGTAGGAGTAGTACAAAAAGTGATTACTGTAGAGCCTCCAATAACAGGAAGGGAAGATAAAAAAAGCAAAACAGAAAAAGATACAAGGAGACTTCAAACAAAACGAAAAACAGAAGTAAACTACAAGCGCAAAGCCCATAGGACTCACATGCTCCTTATGGAACTCCTTATTTAACATGAAAATGAGTGCCCAGAGAAATAAAATAAAACGGTGGCATTAAATTTCAAAGAAAATACCGAGTTTGAACTTTCCATGCACTTGACCTTAAGATGACCTAAACCTCCGGCTCCAAATACATTCATGTACTATCAAATAAAGTATAGGAACAGTTGTATTATGACCTTGACCTTCCATGACCTTGGCCTTGGGATGGGATTACCTTGTCCCACGCTTGAGATCTCATGCATTTCTGGACAAAAAACCCAATGTTGTTGTGTACTATGGGCTAAATAAACAGCCATTCCACTGTACGATGACCTATTTTTTTTGCATGTTTCGCAAGGCCTAAATTGACCTTGACCTTCAAGATCAACGTAAAAACAGAACAAAGATGAAAGATCAATCTATCATCTATTCTCTAAATACAACAAGTTTGGACTTTATATCTCTCATACTTTGGAGTCAATTGGACAGTTTCAGTGACACTGACCTTGGAGTGAGGTTGACCATGTGTATAGTATGTGAGTATCATTGATAACTATAATGCCTCAAAGAATCATAATATTGATAACCTAGGGAAAAAGTTAAATTTTGTGATAAATTGTCCTTTTAAAACTAACATTTATTGACCCTATGACCTTGACCTTGCATGTGAGTTACAAAACAGGAAGAAACAAAGAAATTTAAGAAATAATAATACAAAAGAAAGAGAAGAAAAGAAAGTAGAGAAGAAAGAAAAGAAAGGAAGAGGCTGAAAATTGAGTGGGAAAAAAATGAAGAAAGTTCCAAAGAGCGAGTGAGGGGGGAAATGAGGGGGAGGAGGGTGAAAGAAAGACAAGCGGTGCTGTGGTATGTTACAGAAGCGAATGAGGGTAAGGGTCAGGAATACATTGAGAGGAAGCAGACACGAAGACAGCCACAGGCCCACGCAACAGTACAGAAGGTGAACAATAAATACTTGCAATAAAACAAGGAGTGAAGTGAGAGAGAGAGGAGAAGAAGAAGAAGAAGAAGAAGAAGAAGAAGAAGAAGAAGAAGAAGAAGAAGAAGAAGAAGAAGAAGAAGAAGAAGAAGGAGGAGGAGGAGGAGGAGGCGAAGAAGAAGAAGGAGGAGGAGAAGAAGAAGAAGAAGGAGGAGAGAGGAGAGGAGAAGAAGAAGAAGAAGAGAAGAAGAAGAAGGAGGAGGAGGAGGATGAGAAGAAGAAGGAGGAGGAAAGAAGAAGAAGGAGGAGGAGAAGAAGAGGAGGAGAAGAAGAAGGAGGAGTGAAGTGAGAGAGAGAAGAAGAAGAAGAAGAAGAAGAAGAAGAAGAAGAAGAAGAAGAAGAAGAAGAAGAAGAAGAAGAAGAAGAAGAAGAAGGAGGAGAAGAAGGAGGAGGAGGAGAAGAAGGAGGAGGAGAAGAAGAAGGAGGAGAAGAAGAAGAAGAAGAAGAAGAGGGAGGAGGAGAAGAAGGAGAAGGAGGATGAGGAGGAGGAGAAGAAGAAGAAGAAATGGAATGAGATGGGAGAGAAGGATAGAGAGAGCAAGGGGTGGGGAATGGGGGAGATGGGGGAGTGTGTGTGTGTGGGACGGAGAGGAGGGAAGGAAGGGGACGGGGGCAGGAGGCATCGGGGCGAGAGACAGTATGATACAATCTTCACGGCTGTGTGTGCCAATCACCAACCACCCAGACAGACCAGGGCCAAAGAGGGGTAAGGAAAGGGAAGGGCCGAGGGTGAGGGGGTGGGGGGGTGGGTTCTGGGATCAGCGAGATCCTTTCTAAACACATCTCCTGCATGTACTTTTCTTACTTTGTGGAGAACTGCTGTACAAACCCTGCTTCTGTAATCTGTGGACTCTTATTACAATGTGGAAACCTGCTTCTTTTTTTTCTTTTTTGAGTAAAATTAACGTCCCCGGGCACAATAAGCGTATAGGGGACGATTCACTGGTATAATCCCTGCCTCTGTAATCTGTGGATTCTTATTACAATGTGGAGAACTGCTGTACAAACCCTGCTTCTGTAATCTGTGGATTCTTATTACAATGTGGAGAACTGCTGTATAAACCCTGCTTCTGTAATCTATGGACTCTTATTACAATGTAGAGAACAAGTCTTCGTGTCTTTCCTGTGGCCACAGGACCCCCAGCGGTATCCGACTTTGTTTCAGTGCAGCCATTGTATTGTTTGCGTCCATTCCCAAATCGTGCATGTTATCAAAAATTGAATGAATGGGTTACACTATAAAGTACAACGTACATTTCTCCCAGTCTTTAACTTAAGTCATTAAATATGCACCTGTTTTGTTATCTGTAATTCGGTTGTGTTTGCTGATGTCTGTATATATCTATGTTCTACATGAGTGTTCTAGTCGGGCGTGGGTCTGCTATCTAGTATAATGGTTACATAGGTCACTCTAGATCTATGCTTTATTTGTTTGTTCTGTATCTTGTGCATGCCTGCCGCTGATCTAAAGCATTCTTTGTGTCATGTATACTATAACTGTATGTATGTCACTTGGCGAATCCTAACAGTATTGAATTGAATTGAATTGAATTGAATTGAATTGAAAAGTCTTTAAGTAGAACGTACATTATCCCAGTCTTTAACTTAAGTCTTTAAGTAGAACGTACATTTCTCCCAGTCTTTAACTTAAGTCTTTAAGTAGTACATTTTCACTGAGCATGTACTTCCTCCACCGTTAAGTCTTTAAGTACGTACATTTTCCCACTCATTTTCTGGCTCTAACAATCGTCGTTTTAATTTGCCATATTTAAGTAAAAGTCACGCATCAAGCATTGATAAAAGCAAAACAAGCAAAACCGGAACTTGGTTTCATATAACCTCGTTTTAATTTATAATGGCTTTAAGTAAAACGTACATTTTCCAGTCTTTAACTTAAGTCTTTAAGTTAGAACGTACATTTTCCCAGTCTTTAACTTAAGTCTTTAAGTAAAACGTACATTTTCCCAGTCCTTAACTTAAGTCTTTAAGTAGAACGTACATTTTCCCAGTCTTTAACTTAAGTCTTTAAGTAACTTAAGTCTTTAAGTAGAACGTACATTTTCCCAGTCTTTAACTTAAGTCTTTAAGTAGAACGTACATTTTCCCAGTCTTTAACTTAAGTCTTTAAGTAAAACGTACATTTTCCCAGTCTTTAACTTAAGTCTTTAAGTAAAACGTACATTTTCCCAGTCTTTAACTTAAGTCTTTAAGTAGAACGTACATTTTCCCAGTCTTTAACTTAAGTCTTTAAGTAGAACGTACATTTTCCCAGTCTTTAACTTAAGTCTTTAAGTAAAACGTACATTTTCCCAGTCTTCAACTTAAGTCTTTAAGTAGAACGTACATTTTCCCAGTCTTTAACTTAAGTCTTTAAGTATATAAGGGAGGCGCAGTGGACCGAATGATTTTAGAGCGTTGGCCATGAGGATCGGAAGGGATCGGAACTGGTCCCGAGTTCGAGCCAGTCCGAAGGCATTCGTGTTGTGACCTTGGGAAAGGACACTTTACTCCGTTTCCTTATCGCTTCAGATGAAAAGTATAAACCAAGGTCTAGTCTGTGTCGCATGCATTCCATAATACCGAACTTTAAAGATCCTGACGCTCATGTCATAGACGGGTGAGTGCCGGTGACAAGAACACACCCAGCATGTACCTTGGGTAAAGCGCTTCACTTGGGGCTGCTGTACTTACGAAAATGAAAGTGCCCGAATTTCACCTCGGTGATAATAAAGTTATTAAAATAAAATAAAAATTAAAATAACGAACATTTTTCTCAAACTTTAATTGTACATTTCTCTCAATCTTTAAATGTAACGAACTATTCGAAGTGAATTTGGACATTTAAGTTAATAGAGTGTTTAGAGAATTATGTATAGAGTAGAGGAAATAAATGTGTGATATTTACTGTTAACAAGTGGCTGGACTACCTATGTTTCATAGCCGTGCGAGAGCTAGTGTGTCAGTGAAGCTGTTGTTGTTGTTGTTTGTAGATTATAGTCACACGACACTTTCGCATATAGGTGACTAACTGGACCGATTTATACTGACACCAGCGGGCCAGTTGTGGTAAAGGGGAACAATAATATGATCACACGTTGACCTTCCATTGTGCATAGCCCTGCAACAATAGACCTACCGTCACAACTACAGTAAAAGGTAAGCCTTATTTGCTTCCCTTTCATCTAAAATTCCCTAGTAGCAGTTCTTTTTCCCACTGGTTAGCCGATAAGATGACGATATCGATAACGAAAATGTATCGTACTCCTACCTGCAACGTTACTACAGCAAGCTCAGGCAGATTGCGTTACTAAATGGTGAGATGGAAGTGGAGAGAAAGGCCAAATGCCCTTGCTCTGTCATAGAAACCAGATTTTCCAACTGCCCACAGTCAAGTTCATTTTCTTCTCTAGTATCGTCTTTACACAACTTCTACTCTTACAAAATACTCTGACTATAATTCTGAGGACTAGATTTCGCTTTTGCTTTGATTTCTGACACTTTATTGTCCCTTTTTATGGGGACATTTTGTGGCGCGCCCCAACCCAACCTATACCTAATAATAGGCTTTTTAAAAATATTACTTTGCTGGAGTACCCGGAGTACCCGAAAAAAAAACCAAGACGTGCCAGAGTCGAAAGTAAATAATATTGGGAGAAACATAACGCCCAGATGCTGGATCGATCCCACACCTTTCAGGCGCCAGTGGTTTTCTAGCCCATGGACCAGGCAAGTTAGTCCCGCCTTAGACTCCCCCCCCCCCCCTACGGCGCAACGGTCGTTGAGTACGAAGAGGATATTAAGAATAACAGAAATGAAAAATATCATCTTTAAAGTCATTTTCAATAAAAGTGTTATTTTCCCAAACAGATTTGATCGGAGTTGGCAATTGAGAGCCTGAGCAGCAAGACCGGGAATGGAAGACCAAAATACACAAAGTCTCTAGTAATTTATCTGGTGCCGAAATACGACTGCTCTCTGATCGCGGGAAGTTCAACCACAAGAAAGGGGAAGCTGACAGGAAACAATCTCTATTTTCAAACGTTACTGTTTACCCATCCTTCATATTTAGTCAGTGGTCTCGCAAACAAAATCAAGGGGAGTGAACTCCGGCGCTTATTGGCCACTTCAAATATATGGTTGGAAAACACAATAATAAAACCAAAGAGTTCACAAGAATTGATAATACACACACACACCGTGATTGAAAAACACACCTTGACAGCTATGATGGGGGTCGAGGTTGAGGGATACGTACGTTATTGTATGAAAACAACGATAACGATAAGAGTTTGGACATTACGCTATGGCTACAGTCACATAACGTGTGTCAACAACATCAACACTGCTAAACAGATGACAAGGACTCACCCTCCTGCCGGCCTCGTTGTTGTGAAGGTTCATCAGCATTCTGGACAGTGACCTGGAGTGGCGTGGGTGGTTTTTTTCCTGCTCCTTGACGTCCACGAAGGCCCGGGCGAAGCGGTAGCCGTACTCGATGTTGTCACCGCAGCCCCCCCAGATCCAGTCCCGGTGCAGATCCTTGGGCCGCCGTGCCCGTGAGCATCCACAGCTGGTCAGTTCCGCCTTGCCGCACGACCGTGAGATAGCGTGAACCACTCCCGCTGCCGAAACGGCGTGCGTAAACGCCGCCTCTCTGCTGGCTGAAACACCGTACACAAAGTCATCGTCACTTTACATGTACAGCACAACTTCCTAACTTCTAATGTTACTAAAGGCTCCGCCACACATGCCGATTGTGCAACGATTTTGTGTGCGATCCGATCCCGGTTGCTACGTGATGACGTCAGAATTCCTACTTGCCTGCGGTCCGATTTGCAATCGGCTCGGTATCGTGCGATTAGAGCCTGCTCTATTCTGCTGTGCAAAATCGGCCCCGATTGTAAACTCCCAACCAACAAGAATGCGTCCCGTGTTTATTGTCAACTTGGCGGCACAAACGAAGCTGATGACAGGTGACAGACTGGGAAGTCTCGTCTTTCGTAGGCCTCAATTACATACTATATATACTATACTACGTACCTATGTAGGAGGCCCACGAGTTTACAAAGACGAAATAAAAGACTTCAGAGCCTGTGATGTAACCCGCGATGTTTTGTAGGGTTTTGATTTGGTTTTCCATTACGTTTTTATTTTTAAATAGTTTTTATAGCATGTAAAGACATTATTTCTGCTGTGGTTTCAGACAAGATGGTGAGCTGTTGGATGGGGATGGTGAACTGTTGGATGGGGTTGGGGATCGTACACTGACACTAGTGAAAGTGAATATAAACAATGCACATTGTGTGGAAGTTTCGAGTCGACCTGATCGGAAACGTGTGGCAGTGCTATCGGTTTTGGAGTCCGGCCCGATCGCACTTCAATCGAAACGGATCCGAAACCCGATCTAGAATCGGCCTTCAAACCGGTATGTGTGGCGGGGCCTTTACCGCCGCTGGGTAAAACACCAAAGGATAATACTAAAATGACAGATACAAGCATTATAACCCAATGCAATACAAAACAATACAATACAATCCGTCAGACAGTCCAATAACATTTGTTTTTAATCCACCTCTCAAAACAGTTGGTTGGAGCCTGAAATAAAACAACCTTTGCAACAACAAGAGGCTGCAAGAAAACAACCTTACAAAACAACAAGAGGCTATAAGAAAACAACCTTACAAAACAACAAGAGGCTATAAGAAAACAACCTTACAAAACAACAAGAGGCTATAAGAAAACAACCTTACAAAACAACAAGAGGCTATAAGAAAACAACCTTACAAAACAACAAGAGGCTATAAGAAAACAACCTTACAAAACAACAAGAGGCTGCAAGAAAACAACCTTACAAAACAACAAGAGGCTATAAGAAAACAACCTTACAAAACAACAAGAGGCTATAAGAAAACAACCTTACAAAACAACAAGAGGCTATAAGAAAACAACCTTACAAAACAACAAGAGGCTATAAGAAAACAACCTTACAAAACAACAAGAGGCTATAAGAAAACAACCTTACAAAACAACAAGAGGCTATAAGAAAACAACCTTTGCAACAACAACAAGAGGCTATAAGAAAACAACCTTACAAAACAACAAGAGGCTGCAAGAAAACAACCTTACAAAACAACAAGAGGCTATAAGAAAACAACCTTACAAAACAACAAGAGGCTGCAAGAAAACAACCTTACAAAACAACAAGAGGCTATAAGAAAACAACCTTACAAAACAACAAGAGGCTATAAGAAAACAACCTTACAAAACAACAAGAGGCTATAAGAAAACAACCTTACAAAACAACAAGAAGCTGCAAGAAAACAACCTTGCAAAACAACAAGAGGCTATAAGAAAACAACCTTACAAAACAACAAGAAGCTGCAAGAAAACAACCTTGCAAAACAACAAGAGGCTATAAGAAAACAACCTTACAAAACAACAAGAGGCTATAAGAAAACAACCTTACAAAACAACAAGAAGCTGCAAGAAAACAACCTTGCAAAACAACAAGAGGCTATAAGAAAACAACCTTTGCAATAACAAAAAGATGCTGAAATAAAAAAAACTTTTGCAACAAGAGGTTGCAAGAAAACAACCTTTGCAACAACAAGAAACTGATACAAAAAAAACAACAACATTTACAGCAACAAAATTAAACAACAACAACAACAACAACAACAGAAGACAAGTGTAGTATCGATCGACAATGTTGTTGCTGTCGACGATGACAATGTTGCTGCTAACAACGACGACAGCGACGATGCCACGACAGCGACGATGCCAATATTTTAAGCACAGACTAATCGTATAAAACTTTGACAAGCAGAAATCATTGTAGCATACTGAGCAACCTTAAGTGCATTGTGAAGAGAAATTCCCACATAACCATTACATCGGGCAAACAACAACACGCCGCCAACAGATTAGGTGAAAATTGCAGCAACATTACGAAGAATTTACTTCAAAGACTGCAAATCTCCTTTCGATTGTTACCACATGCCTGCAAACCCACAAACACGTCTCTAGACATAACAACTTCCATGCGGCTTTTCTGTGACTTCTTCTTTCGTTGTTGTTGTTGTTGTTGTTGTTGTTGTTGGAGGTGGTGATGAGGGTTAAGATGAGGTTTTTGTTGTTGCTGTTGTTCTTACTCTTACAACCACTTTTGTGGCTGCTTTGTGAGCTTCGTCCCTCACGCGCTCCATTGTTTGTTTGGTTCGCAGCTTGTTTATATTCCGCGCCGCGCCCTCTTTTGCACGTGAGATCTTGTTCGTCATACGGGTCTTATTCCATTTACCTTCTCGACGGAAACGCTGCCGCCGTAAGAGCCGCGCCACCCAGGACAAAAGGGAACAGGACCTAGTGCATGCTGGGTAACCTGGTGTTTTTTTTCCCTTCTCCCAATCATCCGTCGTGGACACGAGTGTCGGAATCTTTAAATTCCGTGCTATGGAATAAATGCGTGCACAACCAACACCTCGGTTTAAACATTTACCCGAAGGAGACTGGGTTAACGGTGCAAGAGGATCATGTTTTTGGTACACTACATTCCAAGGTAAGGCTGAGTGGCTGCGCTCCCTTGTCATCTCCATCTTGCTATACGCTTGCGAAACATGGACCCAAACAGCAGACCTACAACGAAGAATACAGGGCATAGGGATGAGGTGCTACAGAAGACTTCTGGGCATTTCCTGTACCCAACACATCACCAATGACGAAGTCCGACAGACCATCACACAAGCCATTGGACAACACGATGAAATGCTGACAGTGGTGAAGAAACGGAAACTCCGATGGTATGACCACGTCACCAGAGCATCAGCCCTTGCAACAACCATCCTGCAAGGCACAGTGCAAGAAGGCAGAAGAAGAAGGAGACAGAAAAAGAGGTGGGAGGACAGCATTCGAGAATGGACTGGCTTGACACTGTGTCACAATAGGCTATTTAGAACCTGCCCTACGGCTTCACGCCTTAAATAGTTCAGCCTGCTGTAGCCTTTGTAAATTAAAGTCGCTGCCTAGCAGACGACAGAAGTAAAGGATTGTGCTAAGCATGTATGACCTCATCCGGCTGACGTATAGCCACCACCCCCCACTAGGTCTCACGAGACTTTCGCGGGCTTCAGCTTGCCCAAAGGGTTAGATAGTCATTCTGGGCCTAACTCTAACACGAGAAGGAGCGACGCTCCGAAAGATCTCTCTAGCAGAAAGACTAAGCAGGTGACGGGTGAAATTCAATTAATCGCAGTATAGCCACAGCCTGACATTGTCAAGAAGATAAATGATCAATCCTTTGTTTCAACGCGATTTATGGATAATGTTGTTGGATCCCAGCAAGGTCCTCCTGAAAATAATACTCAACAGGTTGAAACCCCAAGCTGAACAAATCATAGCTGAAGAACAAGCAGGATTCAGGGCAGGGCGAAATACCACTGAACAGATTTTCAACCTCAGAATAATCTGCGAGAAATACCTACAGCACCAACAACATCTATATCATGTGTTCCTAGACTTCAAAAAGGCGTTTGACCGAGTAAGGAATGCAGCTCTGTGGGCAACCATGAGAGTGTACAACATCAGCCCTAAAATTATTGAGGTCATCAAAAGCCTGTATGACAAGGCTACCAGTGCAGTCCTCCACAACAGCGCCATCGGGAACTGGTTCAGAACAACAATCGGTGTGCGTCAGGGATGCCTACTCCCTCCAACACTCTTCAACATCTTCCTAGAACGCATCATGGCAGATCACGAAGGCACAGTCAGCATAGAGGGAAGAGCAATCTACAAACTTCGTTTTGCGAATGACATTGATGGATTGGCTGGAGAGGTACAAGAACTTGAACAGCTGGTACAGAGGCTTGACACCACCTCCAGAGCTTATGGAATGGAAATAAGTGCAGAGAAGACCAAAATGATGACCAACAACACCAATGGCATCAACACGGACATCAAAGTCCAATCCCTCAACACAGTGCATAGCTTCAAATAGTTAAGAGACAATGGGTCCAGACAGAAAGTCCTCTCCAGGATCGCACAAACAATTGCAGCCCTGGCGAGGTTGAAGCCAATTTGGAAAGACAGGACCATCAGTCTACATTCCAACGTAAGACTGCTGCGCTCCCTTGTCATCTCCATCTTCCTATATGCTTGCGAAACTTGGACCCTCACAGCAGATCTACAACGAAGAATACAAAGCATGGAGATGAGGTGCTACAGTAGACTTCTGGGTATTTCCTATCCCAGAACATCACCAACGACGAAGTCCGACAGACCATCACACAAGCCAGTGGTGAAAAAACGGAAACTCCGATGGTATGGCCACGTCACCAGATCATCAGGTACAATACAATACAAGATTATTGCTTTAGGTCCAGCGGACTCTTCCGAGCCAATTCAGGACCAGAGAGACGTAGATCATCAGGTCTTGCAAAGACCATCCTGCAAGGCACAGTGCAATGAGGTAGAAGAAGAGGGAGACCGAACAAGAGGTGGGAGGACAACATTCGAGAATGGACTGGTTTGACACTGAGCGAAACAATCAGGGTTGCTGAGGACAAGGAAAGATGGAGTACGCTGCTTAAACGATCATCTGTGGTGCCCCTACGACCTCCGAGTTATGGGATAGGATAGGATAGGACTACCGCACAGTCCTTCTAGATCAGTGTTAGTGTTGGGATGGCTGATGAGGCTGATGGTGCGGTAATTTTAACATTCCTGAAAGTTGCGGTAGTCCACTCTCCTAAAAACAAACTTTAAGCCAACCAGAACATAAAGCCCAATGATGAGATAGTAGCAAATATCAAGAACAGTAGCAGCATAGACCCATCAAGGAACGAGCTAGTCGAAGTGAATTTGGACATTTAAGTTAAGTTTAAGTCAACGATCATCTATGGTGCCCTTACGACCTCCGAGTTATGGGATAGGATAGGATAGGATAGGATAGGAAGTTAATAGAGTGTTTAGAGAATTGTGTATAGAGTAGTGGAAATAAATGTGTGATATTTACTGTTAACAAGTGGCTGGACTACCTATGTTTCATAGCCGTGCGAGAGCTATAGTGTGTCAGTGAAGCATTAACCATTTTCTCTCTATCTCTATAACCCTATCCGCACACAGACCGGGCTAAACATATAAATGTTAGTCATAGGGTGATTATACTAGCCGATCCCCGCAGACAAAGACGAGTGGGTAATAGCATGCCATTGTGCAGAGCCCAGTAACAATAGACCCACCGTCACACAATGAGCAAAGCCATGAGAGTTGCTGAGGACAGAGAAAGATGGAGTACGCTGTTTAAACGATCATTTGTGGCCGGTGTTTCAACAACCTTCTAGTTACGGGATAACATAGGATAGGATAGGACGTGCAGCCGACATTTCTGTTTACTTAGCTGACAATGCTTTGCCTACTCCACTATCGCACAGGAGAAGAAGAAGAAGAAGAAGAAGAAGAAGAAGAAGAAGCAGAAGAAGGCTGAAGACTGCAAAGATGACCGTTTCCTTTAACTACAACGCAATAAGTGTCGCCCGAACTAGAGCAAAGACTGTGAGACATCTATGTGGACGTGACTGTGCACAGAAAAGACGTCCAGCGAATGCTTTGAAGGTGCTGCACACTGACCCAATGGCTGTGTAATGGCTGTCTCTTGTCGTTCTGCCTCATTACACCACAAAGCAACAACCTCCATTAGTCAGTCACGCAAGTTACTTACATTCCATTCCGCATTTTTCTCTGTCTGTGTCCACAGACCTTAAAGTGCAATACTACAGCTAGTGTAAGGGTGAAAACAATGAGAGGTGGTGTGCAAACAGTGCAAGGTATGACGAAAGCACACAGGGTGAGAGAACAACAGAAGGAGTTAGGAATGAGGAAAGCACACAGGGTGAGAGAACAACAGAAGGAGTTAGGAATGAGGAAAGCACTCAGGGTGAGAGAACAACAGAAGGAGTTAGGAATGAGGAAAGCACACAGGGTGAGAGAACAACAGAAGGAGTTAGGAATGAGGAAAGCACACAGGGTGAGAGAACAACAGAAGGAGTTAGGAATGAGGAAAGCACACAGGGTGAGAGAACAACAGAAGGAGTTAGGAATGAGGAAAGCACACAGGGTGAGAGAACAACAGAAGGAGTTAGGAACGAGGAAAGCACACAGGGTGAGAGAACAACAGAAGGAGTTAGGAATGAGGAAAGCACACAGGGTGAGAGAACAACAGAAGGAGTTAGGAATGAGGAAAGCACACAGGGTGAGAGAACAACAGAAGGAGTTAGGAATGAGGAAAGCACACAGGGTGAGAGAACAACAGAAGGAGTTAGGAATGAGGAAAGCACACAGGGTGAGAGAACAACAGAAGGAGTTAGGAATGGGGGAATTGGGTTGTGTTCAACAGACACAGAACATGTAGTGAGCAAGTTTAGCAATAAAATACGCAATAATATACAGAAGTAACGACAGAGGGGGGTGTCGAATAGCGTCGGAGTGTCGGGTGTCGGTGTCGGGGTGTCGGATAGCGCAGTGGTTGGAGCACTCGCTACTGTGTCGCAAGTTAAGCACCGTCCAGTGCGTTTAGCACTTGGATGGGTGACTGCAAAACGTGAAGCGAAAATAACAACGCCCCCAGTTGACTCAACTCAAAACTGTGACTGAGTACCTACTCTCTTAAGGGTGGGGAAGGTAAAGCAGCGAGGAAGGGAGATGAGCATCACCCTCATTACGCTGGCCCAAGATAAGTGTGATCTCCAACATCACGCTCCCCTACGGCCACAAGGCTATGGGACTACCTTTACCTTTACCTTTTTTAACGACCGAAGGAAACAAGGGGCAGAGAAAGGAAAAAAGATGACAACAGCAGGAATGATGCTGCTGCTGAGGAAAATCATGATGCTGATAATAATGATGATGATGATGATGATGATGATGATGATGATGATGATGATGATGATGATGATGATGTCACCTTAATAATAAATAAATAAATAATAATAACAAGTCTGGCATGTGCCTTACAGAAGAACAAGAAGCCTTGGATAGATGGACAGAGCACTGCTCTGACCTTTACAACCACACTCCAAACGGGGACCCATCAGTTTTAACATGTCCCCAGCACATATGCATCCATGGCTGGGCTGGCCATATCACAGCGGACTTGGGGAGAGGCAATAATAACCAAAGAGATTCCCACACATGCACACACAAACACACACACACACGCATGCGCACGCACGAAAAGGATTAGTCTATGCGATATGGAATTTTGTTGTTGTTGTATTAATTTTTATTCATCAGATTAACATAAGTTGTACTGATAAAGATATGGAATATATGCGACATGGAAGAAACAGTGTGAAGACAGAGCATATCAGGAGAAGACTTTAGGAAGGAAAAGAAAGCTTTGAGGTTTGCTTTGAAGGTGTTGATATTGGGTATGTCAATTTTTTTTAATCAATCAATCTTTAATTTAATGTCTGTTCACACATTTAGGTGATATTATATTATATTATATTATATTATATTATATTATATTATATTATATTATATTATATTATATTATATTATATTATATTATATTGGGTATGTTTCGGAGAGAAAGTAGTAATAAATGTCAGGCATTTTGTCCAAAGACAGAAAAAGATCTAGGACCAACAGAGGACAGTTTGTGGCGGGGTATCCTGAGAAGGGGTGTGTCGGATGAAGAGCGCAAGTTGCGAGAGGGAGTGTAGCGTTGGATATCATCGGAAAGCTATAAATGAGCGGAGCCATGTAGACACTTTAACAGAAAAGACAGATTAATTGGTCCATACACTATGGTCAACATACTGGTTATCAACGTCGTTTTGATAATCACCTTCTTTATCATTACGATCACTATCTGTATCAGTATTAATCACACTGCTTACTTACCTTGCACCTTACTGGCGACTGTCATATTAAAAGGTGTACATAATTGTGTGGATGATAGTGATGGACTGTAGTCTGTCCAGCGTCTAGACTGGAGACCTACGTCTAGGTTGTGAGAGAAACGCGAGCGCTATCAATCAGCTGGGAGAGTGTGTGAAATAAATGATTGCCGCATCACAATCCGTCTTGTAGCGATGACACCACCAAATCGAAAGTAAACACCTTGCCACGTCAGCCACGGCATCCGCCGTTGACAGGTGAGACTTGCCAGCTTCGCCGTTAAGGCCCAGTTACACCAATCAACAGTGGGGCTAGAAGCGGCGACGGTCTCACCTCTTCAACTGCGATTGTTGAGGCTTAGAAAGTGAGCACACAATAGTCACACAGCGCGGTTCAACATTACTGAGAAAGTTGTTCATCATGGCTCGTGCTAATAGTTGAAAGACATTCAATTCACAACAGTTATGCGTGTGTTTTGACCTTTAGCGGATATCACCCTTCACACATTGTTACTTAGTCATTGTTTATAGGGTCCAGGGGACCTTCAGACGTTGAACTGTCCAAGTCTAAACTGGGGAAAGCAAAATAGTTTGTCGTGATTGTGAACTGTCCAATATGCTACATGTGTAAGGAACCGCAAAGAGAGAAAGCAGAGGGAAAATGAATGTTAAACGCTAAAGAGAAGAGGAGGAGGAGGAGGAAGAAGAAGAAGAAGAAGAAATTCTCTCTCTCTCTCTCTCTCTCTCTCTCTCTCTCTCTCTCTCTCTCTCTCTCTCTCTCTCTCTCTCTCTCTGTGCACTTGTTGCCATCGTTCTGAGCGACCTCATCGTGCTGCTAATCCTCCCTGACCTGCAGCACGTGCATCGCGAGCTGTGGGTGAACTCAGACAACAAGACAGGCAGCAACCACAACAGGCAACAACAACCTGCTCCATGGATTACTGGCTTCCCTGGTCTTATCATTTGAAGTATTCCTCCCCTGTATCTCCATCACCCCCAATCTCAAACATCGTATTTGTTGTTGCCATCCCGCACCCATTTATTCCCCATGAATTAGTCCGCTGTGTTTGTTGTGCATGTCGTGACAGACAATAAACATGCACTAACCACAGCAATCTTTATCTTAGTCCGCTGTTTTTGTTGTGCATGTCATGACAGACAATAGACATGCACTAACCACAGCAATCTTTATCTTAGTCCGCTGTTTTTGTTGTGCATGTCATGACAGACAATAAACATGCACTAACCACAGCAATCTTTAACTTAGTCCGCTGTTTTTGTTGTGCATGTCATGACAGACAATAGACATGCACTAACCACAGCAATCTTTAACTTAGTCCGCTGTTTTTGTTTGTGCATGTCATGACAGACAATAGACATGCAATAACCACAGCAATCTTTATCTAGGATTACTGACTCATACTAAGTTTCCCTCCGAGCACCCTCCAAATCTACCTGTCGGAGAGAGATTTCCTTATTTCCGACCCACCCGTGCCTTCCCCTTCGCTTAGGATTATTGTCTTCATTTCCCTTTAGTTTTTGTTGTTTGTTTTGCGTTCCCTTGAGTTGGCATTGAGACAAATATTGTTGCAGCCTCGCGTGTCATTATTGCGGACAGCGTTTAGCTTGGAGGACTAATTACCCAGGCCCTTACTAAATGTGGTCTGAATGGTGCTAGTATTCCATACTAAACATGGTCTTAATGGTGCTAGTATTCCATACTAAATGTGGTCCTAATGGTGCTAGTATTCCATACTAAACATGGTCTTAATGGTGCTAGTATTCCATACTATATGTGATCTTAATGGTGCTAGTATTCCATACTATATGTGATCTTAATGGTGCTAGTATTCCATACTAAATGTGATCTTAATGGTGCTAGTATTCCATACTAAATGTGGTCTTAATGGTGCTAGTATTCCATACTAAATGTGGTCTTAATGGTGCTAGTATTCCATACTAAACATGGTCTTAATGGTGCTAGTATTCCATACTAAATGTGGTCTTAATGGTGCTAGCATTCCATACTAAATGTGGTCTTAATGGTGCTAGTATTCCATAATATATGTGATCTTAATGGTGCTAGTATTCCATACTATATGTGATCTTAATGGTGCTAGCATTCCATACTAAATGTAATCTTAATGGTGCTAGTATTCCATACTATATGTGATCTTAATGGTGCTAGCATTCCATACTAAACATGGTCTTAATGGTGCTAGCATTCCATACTATATGTGATCTGAATGGTGCTAGTATTCCATACTAAATGTGGTCTTAATGGTGCTAGTATTCCATACTAAATGTGGTCTTAATGGTGCTAGTATTCCATACTAAATGTGGTCTTAATGGTGCTAGTATTCCATACTATATGTGATCTGAATGGTGCTAGTATTCCATACTAAACATGGTCTTAATGGTCCTAGTATTCCATACTAAACGTGGTCTTAATGGTGCTAGTATTCCATACTAAATGTGATCTGAATGGTGCTAGCATTCCATATACTATATGTGATCTTAATGGTGCTAGTATTCCATACTATATGTGGTCTTAATGGTGCTAGTATTCCATACTAAATGTGGTCTTAATGGTGCTAGTATTCCATACTAAACATGGTCTTAATGGTGCTAGTATTCCATACTAAACATGGTCTTAATGGTGCTAGTATTCCATACTAAATGTGGTCTTAATGGTGCTAGTATTCCATACTAAATGTGGTCTTAATGGTGCTAGTATTACATACTATATGTGATCTTAATGGTGCTAGTATTCCATACTATATGTGGTCTTAATGGTGCTAGTATTCCATACTAAATGTGGTCTTAATGGTGCTAGTATTCCATATACTATATGTGGTCTTAATGGTGCTAGTATTCCATACTATATGTGGTCTTAATGGTGCTAGTATTCCATACTAAATGTGGTCTTAATGGTGCTAGTATTCCATATACTATATGTGATCTTAATGGTGCTAGTATTCCATACTATATGTGGTCTTAATGGTGCTAGTATTCCATACTATATGTGATCTGAATGGTGCTAGTATTCCATACTATATGTGATCTTAATGGTGCTAGTATTCCATATACTATATGTGATCTTAATGGTGCTAGTATTCCATACTATATGTGATCTGAATGGTGCTAGTATTCCATACTAAATGTGGTCTTAATGGTGCTAGCATTCCATACTATATGTGATCTTAATGGTGCTAGTATTCCATACTATATGTGATCTTAATGGTGCTAGCATTCCATACTATATGTGGTCTTAATGGTGCTAGTATTCCATACTAAATGTGATCTTAATGGTGCTAGTATTCCATACTATATGTGATCTTAATGGTGCTAGTATTCCATACTAAATGTGGTCTTAATGGTGCTAGCATTCCATACTATATGTGATCTTAATGGTGCTAGTATTCCATACTATATGTGATCTGAATGGTGCTAGTATTCCATACTAAATGTGATCTTAATGGTGCTAGTATTCCATACTATATGTGATCTTAATGGTGCTAGTATTCCATACTAAATGTGATCTTAATGGTGCTAGCATTCCATACTATATGTGGTCTTAATGGTACTAGTATTCCATACTATATGTGATCTGAATGGTGCTAGTATTCCATACTATATGTGGTCCTAATGGTGCTAGTATTCCATACTATAAGTGATCTTAATGGTGCTAGCATTCCATATACTAAATGTGATCTTAATGGTGCTAGTATTCCATACTATATGTGGTCTTAATGGTGCTAGTATTCCATACTATATGTGATCTTAATGGTGCTAGTATTCCATACTAAATGTGGTCTTAATGGTGCTAATATTCCATACTATATGTGATCTGAATGGTGCTAGTATTCCATACTAAATGTGGTCTTAATGGTGCTAGTATTCCATACTAAATGTGATCTGAATGGTGCTAGTATTCCATACTATATGTGATCTGAATGGTGCTAGTATTCCATACTATATGTGGTCTTAATGGTGCTAGTATTCCATACTATATGTGGTCTTAATGGTGCTAGTATTCCATACTATATGTGGTCTTAATGGTGCTAGTATTCCATACTATATGTGATCTGAATGGTGCTAGTATTCCATACTATATGTGGTCTTAATGGTGCTAGTATTCCATACTATATGTGGTCTTAATGGTGCTAGTATTCCATACTAAATGTGGTCTTAATGGTGCTAGTATTCTATACTATATGTGGTCTTAATGGTGCTAGTATTCCATACTAAATGTGGTCTTAATGGTGCTAGCATTCCATATACTATATGTGATCTTAATGGTGCTAGTATTCCATAATATATGTGATCTTAATGGTGCTAGTATTCCATACTAAATGTGGTCTTAATGGTGCTAGCATTCCATATACTAAATGTGGTCTTAATGGTGCTAGCATTCCATATACTATATGTGATCTTAATGGTGCTAGTATTCCATACTATATGTGATCTTAATGGTGCTAGTATTCCATACTATATGTGGTCCTAATGGTGCTAGTATTCCATACTATATGTGATCTTAATGGTGCTAGTATTCCATACTATATGTGGTCTTAATGGTGCTAGTATTCCATACTATATGTGATCTTAATGGTGCTAGTATTCCATACTAAATGTGGTCTTAATGGTGCTAGTATTCCATACTAAATGTGATCTTAATGGTGCTAGTATTCCATACTATATGTGGTCTTAATGGTGCTAGTATTCCATACTATATGTGATCTTAATGGTGCTAGTATTCCATACTAAATGTGGTCTTAATGGTGCTAGCATTCCATACTATATGTGATCTGAATGGTGCTAGTATTCCATACTATATGTGGTCTTAATGGTGCTAGTATTCCATATACTAAATGTGATCTTAATGGTGCTAGTATTCCATACTATATGTGGTCTTAATGGTGCTAGTATTCCATACTATATGTGGTCTTAATGGTGCTAGTATTCCATACTAAATGTGGTCTTAATGGTGCTAGTATTCCATACTATATGTGATCTGAATGGTGCTAGTATTCCATACTAAATGTGGTCTTAATGGTGCTAGTATTCCATACTAAATGTGGTCTTAATGGTGTTAGCATTCCATACTAAATGTGGTCTTAATGGTGCTAGTATTCCATACTATATGTGATCTTAAATGTGCAAAAATCTTACAGCTGAACTAATTGCAATATTAACGAGTCTGTCTGTTATAACTGATTTGACTAGTATTTCTTTAAAAATAACAATCTTTTCTGATACAAAATCAGCTTTGTCGGCTTTGTCGATCAATAAAGAGAGACGGGAATTACTAACATAAATAAAGATGTTATGTCATCTAATCATTACGAGGGTATCGGATATTTCATTAATTTGAATAACTAGTCATTTAAATATACGGGGAAATGAAATTGTTGACCACAAAAAATGCTGCATCTTCAAACGAATCAATTACATTATTTTTCAGTTTGGCAACAAATGAAATTAACAATCAAATAAAACGAATTGGTTGTAATAATAATAATAATAATAATACTAATACTAATACTAATACTAATAATAATAATAATAATAATAATAATAATAATAATAATAATAATAATAATAAATACTACTACTACTACTATACTACTACTACTACTACTACTTTTGTTTGTTTGTTTGTTGATTATAGTCACACGACACTTTCGCATATAGGTGACTACTGGACCGATTTATACTGACACCAGCGGGCCAGTTGTTGGTAAAGGGGAAAATAATATGATCACACGTTGACCAATCCGGGATTCGAACCAGCGACCTTTCGGTTACTAGCAAGACGCTCTTACCAACTGAGCTACCCGGCCCTTCTTACTACTACTACTACTACTATTACTGATATTTATATAGGGCTTTTTCCCAATGAACAATATCAGTTCAAAGCGCAGTGCTCACGCATTCATTCTAAACATCCGGCTTCATACAAAATAAAATCAGACACTTGCTAACGAATAAGAGACGAGGGAGGGAGGGAGGGAGGAGGGGAGAGCTAAAGATGGGTGATGGGGTGGGTGGTGGCGGTGGTCTGAATCAAAACAAAAAAAAAACAAAACAAAACAAATGGAGGAATGACGACGATGATGATGGGAGGCAAGATCAGAAACATTTAAGGAAGAGATGAGTTTTCAAGTTAAATTTGAAAGTAGCTATGTTTGTAGAGCTGCGAAGAGAGAGGGGAAGAGAGTTCCAATTTAAAGGGCCACGTACTAAAAAAGATCGACGGCCAGCAGAGGAGAGTTTGTAGCGGGGTATGTGAAGCATGAGAGTGTCAGAGGAAGAACGAAGATTTCTAAAAGGCTTATAGAATTGAATGTTCTGGGTGAGGTAAGAAGGGGCTAAGCCATGGAATCAGTGGAATGCGAAATACAAACAAGAGGTAATTGAATAACAGTATTTGAATATTATTATTTATCATTCTTATATAGCGCTTTTTCAGCTCAATAGCTGCTCAAGGCGCCAGTATGAAAAAAAGTCCTATCTATTTCAAAATCTTTTAATATTAACAGTTTATTTCACAGACTAAGGCTAAATGCTTAACGTGCTGGTTTCATAAATCCTTCAGCAGTTCGTAATTGTGGTAATATTATGAATTTAAATTTTAATGAATTTTAAGATTTGAATGTCAAACAAAATTGTAACCGCCGTCTGCCTTTACTCATTAGATAAAAACAAATGAAAGTTGTCTATGTCTACCTTAAGTATTTTATTTGCAGAAGAACACCCTGATTGGTCATTGAGCTTAGTGCTCATAGATTTAATTAGAAATCATGAATTAGTTACATTTTTATACTTTTGTATTTTATTTTAGGTATTGTTTGTTTCATTAAATAGTTCGTTGGTTTTTTTTGGGGGTGTGGGGAATGAGAGAGATGATTTTATTATTTATTAATTTGTTTCAATTATATATATATATATATATATATATATATATATATATATATATATATATATATATATATATATATATATATATATATATATATATATATTATATATATATATATTATATATATTATATATATAATGTATGTGTGTGTGTGTGATCTTGTTTTGCTTTGTTAATGTGAACGAATTATTATAAGTGTAATGTTTTTAAAAGTATGGTGTGGGCGTAGTGTGATGATTTATATGGTTAGTTAGTTCATTAATTTGGAAAATATTTCTGATGTACGCTTGGTAGATTTTAGGGAATTGTTCATGTTATACCAGTATAACTCACATGTATGTTAATCTCATGAATAAAAATGGATACAACAACAAGAAGTCCTAGCACTGCATACTAGTTGTGGTGTTAATGGTTCACTTACGTTGACAGGATTATTTCCCATCAGATGTTGTACACTGTTCCATATATACCTTTCATAATAATAATAATAATAATAATAATAAAATAATAATAATAATAATAATAATAATAATAATAATAATAATAATAATAATAATAATAAATAACATTTCCATAGCCTATCAGAGAGTGATATTTAAGGTATTTCTGTATATTTACCTATATCGATATTCACCTAGCCCAACTAGTATGGAGCTATAATCCTGGCTCACAACATTCACCATGGTTGACAGGCCTTCAACGCCCAATTGCTGATTTGCCTAATTGGGTTCAAGATACTATAATTAACTCCTCTTCCATCTCTGTAGGGGAGGCAACCTAATTGCTGTGTTTAATACAATCGTTTTTGTCTTCCTTGTATTTTAGTCCTTGAGGCTGGCGCTGTCCACTGTAGGTCTACAGAGTAGCCTACTTGAGGCTGGCGCTGTCCATTGTAGGCCTACAGAGTAGCCTACTTGAGGCTGGCGCTGTCCATTGTAGGCCTACAGAGTAGCCTACTTGAGGCTGGCGCTGTTCATTGTAGACCTACAGAGTACTTGAGGTTGGCGCTGTCCCTTGTAGGCCTACAGAGTAGCCTACTTGAGGCTGGCGCTGTCCATTGTAGGCCTACAGAGTAGCCTACTTGAGGCTGGCGCTGTCCATTGTAGGCCTACAGAGTAGCCTACTTGAGGCTGGCGCTGTCCATTGTAGGCCTACAAAGTACTTGAGGCTGGCGCTGTCCATTGTAGGCCTACAAAGTACTTGAGGCTGGCGCTGTCCATTGTAGGCCTACAGAGTACTTAAGGCTGGCGCTGTCCATTGTAGGCCGGGTAGCTCAGTTGGTTGAGCGTCTTACTAGTAACCGAAAGTTACCTCGTTCGAATCCCGGATTGGCCAATGTGTGACCATATTATTTTCCCCTTACCTTCAACTGGTTCGCTGGTGTCAGAATAATGTGACCAGTAGTCGCCTATACGCTTCGGTGTCGTGTGACTATAATCTACATTTGTAGGCCTACAGAGTACAACTCCATGTTCAAGTTAATAGTGCAGAGGAAAGATGGGAGTGGGCACCCACCACCCATTTATATCTGTGAGCCCACGACCCATTTATATCTGTGAGCTCACGACCCATTTATATCTGTGACATTCTTATATAGCGCTTTTCAAGCTCAACAGTTGCTCAATGCGTTGACCGAGAAAACATCTAACTCTAGCCCAAACCGTCCCAATCTGTGTGTAACAGTTGGGACCAACAGTGTTGTAGTTGCTGCCAGTTTCGAGAGTAAAGTGGTCAAACAGGAGGCTAGTGAAAGACAAGACCACCGGCGTCGGCGAGGTCATTTTGCGTTATTATCCCCCAATTTGACAACAACCTCCACGTCCGCAGTACTCCCTGGCTGACAGCCCTGATTTCTCCATCCGCCCTCTGGACCTCACCCTGCTCTTCTCTCTCTCTCTCTCTCTCTCTCTCTCTCTCTCTCTCTCTCTCTCTCAGATACACTGGCTGTGTTCGGAAGTTCCGTTTCGCCCGCTATTGGAGGTCAATCAGGAGGTTTGGCTTACGAACACAAAGGTACAAGTACCGAAACAAGAGCGGAGGTCACATGCATTTGAGCAGTACAATTAGCCACACTAATCGTGTGAACTATTGGACGTTGAGTTGTTAGTCTAAGAATTGAAACAAAACTAATTTTCATTATTGATTCGTAGGTCATAATTATGGAGGCTCAAGATATTGAGAAGTGCAGTGACGAACAAAACTCACGTTGGCTGAAGTGATGCTGAAGAGACACACCCAGTGGAGTCAGTCTGCCTAATAATGCAGGTAGACAGATATTTTATTAATTATTATTGTTCTTTAGATGGAATGTGTTCGTGCACAGACAAGGCCTTGGTTTATATTCTCATCGGAAAAAGTAACAAACATATTATATTCTCAATGCAATAAATACTCAGAAACGAATATACTTGTAGTTCAACCTCAACAATCTAGTCACCATTTGGATGACGACGCCCAAGAAGACTATCAGCGGGATGAAGTCTTGGAGGTAAGTTCAGCGACTAAAATACGACGAGAAAGTGGAGACCTTTTTTTTTTTTTTTTTTAAAAAAATAAATATAATGCTGGCGTTACTAGAACTGAAACATCTCAGTTGTGCTAGTTGAAGGCCCATCCTTAGAGCTTTCTGTGGCTGTCAACATCTCTTTCACCGCAGTGTCATGTCACCACTGTCCGCCATTGTTGACGCACCAAACCACTCTCCAAGGCAAAAAGAGTGATCTGACAGGGGAGCCTACTCTCTCGGGCTTTAGCTCATTGGCATGTTTTCTTCCCCTTGACACGACCTGCGACTAATTGGAACAGCAGTTTTACTCCCCTTCCAGGGAGAGGGTGGGAATGACACGCGGGTGATGAGTGATGAGTGCAGAGAGAGAGAGAGAGAGAGAGAGAGAGAGAGAGAGAGAGAGAGAGAGAGAGAGAGAGAGAGAGAGAGAGAGAGAGAGAGAGAAGGCAAACTGAGATTAAAGAAAGAGAAAACAAGGCGGCAACAGAGGTAAAGGTGGATGGTATGACGGTAGGATGCCTTGTGATACAAGCAGAAAAAGGGGACACCAGCACAAAGAAGGATGCAGTACGACCACAAGAAGACAAAATAGGATTACCAATGAAAAGAGAGTGGATGACGAGTTTGAAGGTATTTAAAAAAAATTGACTTAAGAGATCGACCGAAAGACCTTAAATGCCCTCAGCGGATTAGCTATCAATGGCGTTGACACACCTCTGGCCGAGTAACAACGATGAAAAAGGTTCCCAGAATGTGTGTGCGGGAGTCGGATGGAAAGAGGTGTGCGTGTGCGTGTGAGCGCGCGTGTGGGTGTGTGTGCGTGCGCGCGTGTGTGGGTGTGTATATGCGCGCGCGAGTATGTATGTTGGTGGGTGTGGGGAGGGAGTAAAAGAGAAAGAACTAACCAAGGGAGTGTACACATGTCTGACAGCGGGGGTGAGGAGAGAGGGGGAGGAGAAAAGGGGTTGGGGACGGCACAATTCTCTCAGGCCTAGGAAGGTCAGATGGTTAAAAAGGTCAGGAGACTCAGGGAGATTGAGACGTAGGGGTGTGTCCCCGGCTATCAGGGGTAGAGGTGGCGCTAAAAAGCAAAATATGGGTCAGCGTTTTCAGCAAGGCGTAATCATCAGGCGGTTGCCAAGTTGCTGGCGTTGTGTCCGACAAACACGTTGCTGGCGTTGTGTCTGACAAACAAGTTGCTGGCGTTGTGTCTGACAACCAGCACATCACACACACAGGCAGACAAACAAGTTGCTGGCGTTGTGTCTGACAACCAGCACATCACACACACACAGGCAGACAAACAAGTTGCTAGCGTTGTGTCTGACAACCAGCACATCACACACACACACACACAGGCAGACAAACAAGTTGCTGGCGTTGTGTCTGACAACCAGCACATCACACACACACACACACACACACACACACACACACACACACACACACACACAGGCAGACAAACAAGCTGCTGGCGTTGTGTCTGACAACCAGCACATCACACACACACAGGCAGACAAACAAGCTGCTGGCGTTGTGTTTGACAACCAGCACATCACACACACAGGCAGACAAACAAGCTGCGGGCGTTTTGTCTGACAACCAGCACATCACACACACAGGCAGACAAACAAGCTGCTGGCGTTGTGTCTGACAACCAGCACATCACACACACACACACAGGCAGGCAAACAAGTTGCTGGCGTTGTGTCTGACAACCAGCACATCACACACACAGGCAGACAAACAAGCTGCTGGCGTTGTGTCTGACAACCAGCACATCACACACACACACACACACCGGCAGGCAAATAAGTTGCTGGCGTTGTGTCTGACAACCAGCACATCACACACAAACAGGCAGACAAACAAGTTGCTGGCGTTGTGTCTGACAACCAGCACATCACACACACAGGCAGACAAACAAGTTGCTGGCGTTGTGTCTGACAACCAGCACATCACACACACAGGCAGACAAACAAGTTGCTGGCGTTGTGTCTGACAACCAGCACATCACTCACACAGGCAGACAAACAAGTTGCTGGCGTTGTGTCTGACAACCAGCACATCACACACACAGGCAGACAAACAAGTTGCTGGCGTTGTGTCTGACAACCAGCACATCACACACACACAGGCAGCAACACAATCACCAAAGCAATTACACGCAGGCACCACAGCGTGAACATGGTAGAGATGGAGAAGGTGGGGGTACGAGAGAAAGAGAGAGAGAATGAGAGTGAGAGAGAGAGCATTTGTTCAACTGAAATTACAATGCAGATGCCTTATGTGCTTAATTAGTGATAGTCCAGTCCCAGTAATGACATAAATAGCCAAATAAGCAACTAATTCCTATAAAAATGCTATGCAGTATATCTATATAAGCTAACATACAAAAAGTTAGTATATCTATGTAAGCTAACATACATACAGTTAATATATCTATGTAAGCTAACATACAGTTTATATATCTAAGTAAGCCAACATACATACATTTAATATATTTATGTAAGCCAGCATACATACAGTTTATATATCTATGTAAGCAGGCTACAGTATCTTATCCTATCCTATCCTATCCAATACCGTATTTCGGAGGTCGTTGGGGCACCACAGATGATCGTTTAACCAGTGTACTCCATCTTCCTCTATCCTCAGCAACCCTTACGGTTTCGCTCAGTGTCAAGCCAGTCCATTCTCGAATGTTGTCCTCCCACCTCATCTTTGGTCTCCCTCTTCTTCTACCTCCTTGCACTATGCCTTGCAGGATGGTCTTTGCAGGGCCTCATGATCTGGTGACGTGGCCATACCATCAGATTTTTCTTTCTTCACCACTATGAGCAGGTCATCGTGTTGTCCAATGGCTTATGTGATGGTCTGTCGGATTTCGTCGTTGGTGATGTGCTGAGTACAGGAAATGCCCAGAAGTCTTCTGTAGCACCTCATCTCCATATTTTGTATTCTTTCTTGTAGATCTGCTGTGAGGGCCCATGTTTCGGAACGTATAGGAAGATGGAGATGACAAGGGAGCGCAGCAGCCTTACCTTGGAATGTAGACTGATGGTCTTGTCTTTCCAAATGGGCTTCAACCTTGCAAGGGCAGCAGTTGTTCGTGCGATCCTGGAAAGGACTTCCTGTCGGGACTCATTGTCTGATACAATGGCTCCTAAATATTTGAAGCTATGCACTGTGTTGAGGGATTGGCCTTGGACTTTGATGTCCATGTTGATGCCATTGATGTTGTTAGTCATAATTTTGGTCTTCTCTGCATTTATTTCCATTCCATAGGCTCTGGAGGTGGTGTCAAGCCTCTGTACCAGCTGTTCAAGTTCTTGTTCCTCTCCAGCCAATCCATAAATGGCATCCGCAAAATGGAGGTTGGAGATTGCTCTACCCCCTATGCTGACTGTACCTTCGTGATCTGCAAGAGCATCTGACAGGATGCGCTCTATGAAAATGTTGAAGAGTGTTGGAGAGAGTAGGCATCCTTGACGCACACCGATTGTTGTTCAGAACCAGTTTTCGATGGCGTTGCACTGGTAGCCTTGTCATACAGGCTTTTGATGACTTCAATAATTTTAGGGCTGATGTTGTACACTCTCATGGTTGCCCATAGAGCTGCATGCCACACTGGGTCAAACGCCTTCTTGTCTGTCGCTGTACAAGCCAAACTTCTAAACACTGGGCTTCATTGAAATCCAATCAATGACAAAGAACAACACGCATCATTTGAGACCAACATGCACAATCCCACCCTTCCCTGCCCCCATACACACACATACACACCTACACACACACACACACACTCAACTTAGATCAGTTCCTTTGCCAAACGGACATTCTATTTCTAGGTTTAATTAATAAACATGCAATTTCGACAACTTTTTTTCTGACATCAATCATCACTGTCACTAAAATTACAAAACTTAAAATTTAATTAAATAAGGTAGCAGTGGCATTTCAAATTTATAATTTACTTCCCTTGCCACTAATCACCCTCAACCTCATCATATTCATTATCTTGCCCAGACCTGAGCGGGGGTACCGCGCTATACAAGCCTACTTTATTATTATTATAATCCTTCGTTACTTCTTTTTTCGCCACCACCTCTTCTTCCTTCCCAACCTCCACGGTCAGGGTGACCTGACCAGCTGAAGAGCTACTATACTTTGTAGTTATGGACACAGACAAAAAAAACAACTACCACGCACCTCTCTGTCCCGAGGCTGCGGCTATAGATTACCTCCGATGACAGTATCCGTTGAGGTCTAACTGTGCACACACCTCTCTGTCCCGAGGCTGCGGCTATAGATTACCTCTGATGACAGTATCAGTTGAGGTCTAACTGTGCACGCACCTCTCTGTCCAGAGGCTGCGGCTATAGATTACCTCTGATGACAGTATCAGTTGAGGTCTAACTGTGCACGCACCTCTCTGTCCAGAGGCTGCGGCTATAGATTACCTCCGATGACAGTATCAGTTGAGGTCTAACTGTGCACGCACCTCTCTGTCCAGAGGCTGCGGCTATAGATTACCTCCGATGACAGTATCAGTTGAGGTCTAACTGTGCACGCACCTCTCTGTCCAGAGGCTGCGGCTATAGATTACCTCCGATGACAGTATCAGTTGAGGTCTAACTGTGCACGCACCTCTCTGTCCAGAGGCTGCGGCTATAGATTACCTCCGATGACAGTATCAGTTGAGGTCTAACTGTGCACGCACCTCTCTGTCCAGAGGCTGCGGCTATAGATTACCTCCGATGACAGTATCAGTTGAGGTCTAACTGTGCACGCACCTCTCTGTCCAGAGGCTGCGGCTATAGATTACCTCCGATGACAGTATCAGTTGAGGTCTAACTGTGCACGCACCTCTCTGTCCAGAGGCTGCGGCTATAGATTACCTCCGATGACAGTATCAGTTGAGGTCTAACTGTGCACGCACCTCTCTGTCCAGAGGCTGCGGCTATAGATTACCTCCGATGACAGTATCAGTTGAGGTCTAACTGTGCACGCACCTCTCTGTCCAGAGGCTGCGGCTATAGATGACCTCCGATGACAGTATCAGTTGAGGTCTAACTGTGCACGCACCTCTCTGTCCAGAGGCTGCGGCTATAGATTACCTCCGATGACAGTATCAGTTGAGGTCTAACTGTGCACGCACCTCTCTGTCCAGAGGCTGCGGCTATAGATGACCTCCGATGACAGTATCAGTTGAGGTCTAACTGTGCACGCACCTCTCTGTCCAGAGGCTGCGGCTATAGATTACCTCCGATGACAGTATCAGTTGAGGTCTAACTGTGCACGCACCTCTCTGTCCAGAGGCTGCGGCTATAGATTACCTCCGATGACAGTATCAGTTGAGGTCTAATCTGTGCACACACGCATTCCATCGCACGGGCTAAAAAGATCCTCACGCTCATGGTGGGTGGCAGCTACACAACTACACCCAGCAACCACTAAGTCTCCCGGTCGTTCAGGACTGCGCACAGTTGTCTGGCGAGTCGTGCGCTGTGACGAAGGTGGCAAGTGGGCGCTTCGGTTGGCTTCAGTTAAATCCTGTATCGGTCAGCGCCTTGAGCTCAACAAGCGCTATACAACAGTAACATACAGTTAAAAAATGTTGGGAGGTGGGTGTGTGGGGATCTACTGTGGGTGTGTGGGGATCTACTGTGGGTGTGGGGATCTACTGTGGGTGTGTGGGGATCTACTGTGGGTGTGTGGGGATCTACTGTGATTGGAAAGAAGAGCGTCATTTAACTCGGACGGTGTAGTTCAGTTGTTAGAGGCCCCTGACAATACGCTTGGCCCTGCACATCGACGACTTGTGGGCCTACCTTCATCGGGAAATTCATCGACGCCTTGTGGGCCTATCTTCATTGGAAAGATCGTCGACACCTTGTGGTCCTATCTTCATTGGAAAGTTCATCGACGCCTTGTGAGCCTTTCTTTATTGGAAAGTTCATCGACGCCTTGTGGTCCTACCTTCATTGGAAAGATCATCGACGTCTTGTGGGCCTATCTTCATTGGAAAGTTCATGAAGGTTCGTGGAAGCTTAAAAACCTTTTTTTTAGGGATTCTCAGATCCCGAACCTAGGTTGCTGAACCTTTTGGGGGGAAACAGTTAAGAAACCTAGGTTCGGGATCTGAGAAGGTGGAAAAAAGTTTTTTGAACCTCCACGAACTTTCCACGAGGTTTGCAATGAAGACAGGGCCATTAGGCGACGTCAGTTAGGGGCCATCGCCCTAGGCATTTGGTTTTACTCTGAGCTGTCCAGTTAATTATATACAGTGAGGGCGTCAGTGACTGGATGTTGATGGGGCCATCAGGTCAGTGGTCAGTGTGCTAATGACAGTAATGGTCAGCGACTGTCACTAAAGTGGAACAGCGCCTGATGTCGCTACATACCTCATCTAATAGATGACCTTCATTTCAGACCATCTAATTTAAGGATGTGAAATGGACAGAGTTGTTATCAGCTCTTTTTTTAGTAACGTTCCAACTTCCCTTACTATTGCTCTGTCTCTGTCTGTCTGTCTGTCTGTCTGTCTGTCTCTCTCTCTGTGCCGAGTACTTGGAGTTATTATTGATCATAAATTTAGATGGCATACACATGTAGATTACGTTTGCAAAAATTTCTCCAAAAATGTGTACCTCTTAAGTAAATTAAAACATTTTTTGGGTCCTGATGCAAGAACTCTTTTCACGTCCCATTGCCTTTCACATTTCAATTATGCGTCATCAGTATGGTGTGGTGCAGGAGAAGTGCACGTCATCAGTATGGTGTGGTGCAGGAGAAGTGCACGTCATCAGTATGGTGTGGTGCAGGAGAAGTGCACGTCATCAGTATGGTGTGGTGCAGGAGAAGTGCACGTCATCAGTATGGTGTGGTGCAGGAGAAGTGCACGTCATCAGTATGGTGTGGTGCAGGAGAAGTGCACGTCATCAGTATGGTGTGGTGCAGGAGAAGTGCACGTCATCAGTATGGTGTGGTGCAGGAGAAGTGCACGTCATCAATATGGTGTGGTGCAGGAGAAGTGCACGTCATCAGTATGGTGTGGTGCAGGAGAAGTGCACGTCATCAGTATGGTGTGGTGCAGGAGAAGTGCACGTCATCAGTATGGTGTGGTGCAGGAGAAGTGCACGTCATCAGTATGGTGTGGTGCAGGAGAAGTGCACGTCATCAGTATGGTGTGGTGCAGGAGAAGTACACATCATCAGTATGGTGTGGTGCAGGAGAAGTGCACATCAATAAACTAAACTCCTTGCGCCGTAGATCAGGGAAGATTATCATTGATGATTCCAGTCTTTCATCATCTGGAAAACCTTAAAGCAGCAAACTTAATGTCCCTATTCCATCGGTTTTCATTCAACATTGTGACCCTCTTGTGTAAAGTGCAACATGGCCTTACATCACCTTATTTAAGCGATCTATTAACTGCTGCTACAGAACGTTACGGGTCCAACATACATCCAGCCTCCAACACGAATTGACCTGTTTGAGAATAATTTTGCATTCTCAGGACCTCAACTGATGTTTTCAATTATTATTGTACAATTATTTTGCACTGGGCTACTCAATTATTTGATTTGCATTTGACGCTTCTTAAAATGTAAGCGTAATTGTACCACCTGATTATTGTATATACATTGGGATGTTTGTTATGTATTGTGTAATGGCAACACTAATATTGATTGTCATAAAGCTTTGTTGTATACTGCGTAGTAGTTGTTATCGTTATTGGTTTTGTCGTGTTATTGTTATGTGTCTTGTCGTTGGCATATCTGACTGAAAATTGCACAATGGGAGTGTGAATGATACCAGGAATGATTGTAAGATTAGGTTCTATAATCTGTATCCTTGTTGTCAATAAAAGTCTCTCTCTCTCTCTCTCTCTCTCTCTCTCTCTCTCTCTCTCTCTCTCTCTCTCTCTCTCTCTCTCTCTCTCTCGTGGATGGAACCTCTGTGCAACAAAAAGGAACAACACAAGAAATAACAACAGTCCAGTGCACCCAGCAGCGAAAGGATTGTTGGCTCTTTAGAACCGGTTAAGATAAAGCAGAGAAGAAGGAGCAAATGGGAACTGTCCTCACGCAGCTGGCCTTGTAACATGCGAAGTATCTAGAAACCTCTCTCCTTAAGACCCAAACCTTAATTGTCTAAAGCTGAGAGCGTTTGACTGAGGTTTTAGATTTAAAGCCTTAACAAATGCACAGAACAGGTGTGCACCTCTCGTTGACATCCACCCCTCCACAGAGAGCCTTTAACATTCACAATGAGAGTTGCCCCATTAAAAATTGCTTACAACAACAAATAAGTCTTCGGAAAACATAGTTATTTTAATAAATGAATGAATTCCGAAGTTGTGGTGCCTAACAATTAGCAATTAGCCAACAATCTGGAGCTAACTTATTCACCTAATGCCCACTCCGCTACTCTTTTTACAATACAGTGGTGCCTAACAATTAGCAATTAGCTAACATTGTGAAGCTAAATTATTCACCTACAGCCCACTCCGCTACTCTTTTTACAATACAAATTACATCTATCTCCAAATACAAACATTTCATTGTTCGATGATGATGTAATCATTCGGTCATGTATCTAATATTTCACAAGTGGAGTATATATTCACTGTTTTACCTTTTGCCTTCTAACAGTCTGTGATTGTCGTGTGATATATAAGTGGAATGTGCTATAATGTTCCTTAGGAAGTCTCTCTACGTTGTTAAGTATTTTGCAAATGTTGAAGTTATTGCATGTATTATGTTGGGATTTCTGTGTTGAGATTAAAAAAAAAAGTGTTGGCCATGGTTAACATGACCTGATCTGTAGTTTTAATTCCTTCAGTTAGGAGACAGAAGTCCTGCCCCCTTCATTCTCTCCTTCCCCCTCCTCCCCTCCTCCCATCCTTCCTTTCTCTCTTTCCCACCTCCCCCAAAGATGTGGTGTGCAGGTGTGGAGAGAGCGCGCCACAAAAGCATGACATGACTATCTTCCCCTGTAGCCTCTTCTGACTCTTCCTTGCATCGGAAATGAACAACAGACAAGACAGATGGACGACACCTCCCTACATGTTCTCGGAAATACTTCTTAAAGGGACGGGAGAGGCGTGAGTGGGGAGTGGGGAGAGAGAGAGAGAGAGAGAGAGAGAGAGAGAGAGAGAGCGACAGACAGACACACAACAGACAGACGGGGATCTTTTATTGACAACTGAACAAAATGGAAATTTCTTCATCTTAAATCTCTTTTTAAAAAAGTATTCTTTCTTTCTCTCCTCTTTCTCCGAGTTCCTGCTGCTGCTGTTGTTGGCGGTGTGTTGTCGTGGTCGGCTTTCGTTCTTTCCAGTTCATAATTTCTTTCTTTCCTTCTAAGATCCCAGCTTCCTCTTCCTCCACATGTTCTGCCTCAAATCTACCTTAACCCTCTTTTCTTCTCTTCTTAACCCTCTTTTCTTCTCTTCTTCTTAACAATCAGGGTATGCGGGGGAATCCAGTAAAATGCCGTTTCTCTTACAGCTCGACACTGGTCCCCCCCACAGTGCTCACAACAGCACTTCACTTCTGGTCGTCTTTCCCACAGCAAGCTAGCTTTTTAACACCACCTGTCGTGTGCAGTGCATTGCTTCGTGAAACCGCCTCAGCAATCACCCGCCACAGACGCCATGGATGACTGTTTTTTACTAAGGGCGTGGACTTTAAATATTGGTTGAAAAATACAACTTGTACCTCTCAAAGGATGTGATGCGGCTTGAACAATGTAGATAACACCCGGTCTTCACACACAATTCCTTCATGGGCTAAGATGGCGACTAGTAGCAGTTTAGCAGGCAAATGTTCTTAATTACAATTATTTAACATGGAAATGTGTCACAAATGAATGAATGTATGGTGCAGAGATTGTTTCCTGCAGTGGTAACCCAAATTCTGCCACAAACAGTAAGTTATATTAACAGTATTTTCATTGAGATTCTGCATGAACAGTAGCCTCCGGACATCAAGTACTGTTAAAGTCTCGGTCCAATATTCCGTCAAGAAAAACGTGTTCCTGTGACAATATTTGACAGTGCTATACATCATGCTCTACGCCTCTCATTTTGTTGGCTTTAATAGACTCCGCCCCCTCTTTCCCTCCGTCATCTCTCCACTTCAGCTTTATTCATCGCCGCTTCCTCTTCCTATTCATGTTTTTCTTTTGTGCACACACTTCGCCCATGTTTGGTTTGAATATTTTTTGTGGACTGACGGGTTGGTGGCCTCCTTGACTCCTCTAGTACCTGAAGGCGACGTGCAACAGTGTACGATCTCCTTGACTCCTCCAGTACCTGAAGGCAACGTGCAACAGTGTACGATCTCCTTGACTCCTCCAGTACCTGAAGGCGACGTGCAACAGTGTGCGATCTTTGTAGCGGGAATACCACCACGCGAACCAAAACATAGCCTCAACATTTGTGTCTGAATATAGGTGATAGGGCAAAACCCCAAGTAACTTCATGTATTTCATTTAAAGTGTGTTAACACTGTGATTTTAGACCACATCAAATAACAGTTTACTATTATTGGTCTGAGAAATTCACAATGTACACACAAAGTTCCTATATTTATTTAAAAAAAATCATATTTTGTGTTCACTCTCATTACAATTTATGAAACTTGCTGGAATCAATTTATCGACTCTGGTCGTACGTATGGATAAGTAGATGTCAAACTCGCAGTCAAACTCACAGTCAAATTGCTTTATAGCGTAGAACATCGTTCCTGGTCAATTTGGGGTTGGGGAATACAATAGGGCAATTCCAAACAAAACTTCGAGAGAAAAAACACAACTCCAAAATAACAATCTAGACGAAGACAAGAAGAAGAAAATATTAAAGGCGACGGTTTCAGCCACCTGGCGGTTGTGTAATGATTGTCAAACAGTGTCAGACGCTACCTATGCCAATGTAAGACTGTCAGTATACCACCCTAACTCCTAGGACGTTACGTATGCCAATGTAAGACTGTGCAGTGTACCACCCTAACTTGTAGGACGCTACGTATGCCAATGTAAGACTGTGCAGTGTACCACCCTAACTTGTAGGACGCTACGTATGTCAATGTAAGACTGTCAGTATACCACCCTAACTCCTAGGACGCTACCTATGCCAATGTAAGACTGTCAGTATACCACCCTAACTCCTAGGACGCTACCTATGCCAATGTAAGACTGTCAGTATACCACCCTAACTCCTAGGACGCTACCTATGCCAATGTAAGACTGTCAGTATACCACCCTAACTCCTAGGACGCTACCTATGCCAATGTAAGACTGTCAGTATACCACCCTAACTCCTAGGACGCTACCTATGCCAATGTAAGACTGTCAGTATACCACCCTAACTCCTAGGACGCTACATATGCCAATGTAAGACTGTCAGTATACCACCCTAACTCCTAGGACGCTACGTATGCCAATGTAAGACTGCAGTGTGCCGCCCTAACTTGTAGGACGCTACGTATGCCAATGTAAGACTGCAGTGTACCACCCTAACTTGTAGGACGCTACGTATGCCAATGTAAGACTGCAGTGTACCACCCTAACTTGTAGGACGCTACGTATGCCAATGTAAGACTGTGCAGTGTACCACCCTAACTCCTAGGACGCTACGTATGTCAATGTAAGACCGTCAGTGTACCACCCTAACTCCTAGGACGCTACGTATGCCAATTTAAGACTGTGCAGTGTACCGCCCTAACTCCTAGGACGCTACGTATGCCAATGTAAGACTGCAGTGTACCACCCTAACTTGTAGGACGCTACGTATGCCAATGTAAGACTGTGCAGTGTACCACCCTAACTCCTAGGACGCTACGTATGTCAATGTAAGACCGTCAGTGTACCACCCTAACTCCTAGGACGCTACGTATGCCAATGTAAGACTGTGCAGTGTACCGCCCTAACTCCTAGGACGCTACGTATGCCAATTTAAGACTGTGCAGTGTACCACCCTAACTCCTAGGACGCTACGTATGCCAATGTAAGACTGTGCAGTGTACCGCCCTAACTCCTAGGACGCTACGTATGCCAATTTAAGACTGTGCAGTGTACCACCCTAACTCCTAGGACGCTACGTATGCCAATTTAAGACTGTGCAGTGTACCGCCCTAACTCCTAGGACGCTACGTATGCCAATGTAAGACTGCAGTGTACCACCCTAACTTGTAGGACGCTACGTATGCCAATGTAAGACTGTGCAGTGTACCACCCTAACTCCTAGGACGCTACGTATGCCAATGTAAGACTGCAGTGTGCCGCCCTAACTTGTAGGACGCTACGTATGCCAATGTAAGACTGCAGTGTACCACCCTAACTTGTAGGACGCTACGTATGCCAATGTAAGACTGTGCAGTGTGCCGCCCTAACTCCTAGGACGCTACGTATGCCAATGTAAGACTGTGCAGTGTACCGCCCTAAATTGTAGGACGCTACGTATGCCAATGTAAGACCGTCAGTGTACCACCCTAACTCCTAGGACGCGCCATGGTGGCATGCTGGTGGCGTTTCTTTGAACAGAAATGTGGAGTGCTTGCTTTGCCGCCTCTCGTCATTGTACTATTGCCTCAGGACTCGGGCTACAACTCAACCTTAGCAAAGACCCAATGGCCTTCTCCTAGTCATTCAAAACTCAGAGCTGAAACGTTGGCGAAGATTGGGTGATGCTAATACAGAAATTCTTGTCAAGGATTCGTTAGTGATGAACCCTGCAGTATTAGGACCAGCACTATATTTGTTAAAAATGGAGCCGATTCCTCATTGCCTCATTTAAATATTTTCAACAAAACACGAAAGCCCTTTTATCTTATTTTTTTCTTCATGGTAAAAGATGACCGTTTCTGCCCTCCCTCCCTCCCTCACCCCCAATCTACTGTGGCCACTGTTGTACAGGCCCGTTATTAGATGTGTTGATGTGATCACGATGTGGCCACTGTTGTAAAGGCCCGTTATCAAGCATTTAAAAAGGCCCTCAAAACCCACCTCTTCAAACTGCATTATTCAGATTGATTTGTATCCCGCTGCCATTCTCTCATCTTTTGTCTATGTCTGATCCGTAAGTGTATACACGGCTGTAAATATTTATACTGTTTTTCTTCCTGGGCCTAACCGGGCATATAAATAGCTGTGAATAGGTTTTTGCTATTCTATTTCTGTCTTTTTTGTCATTTGTGCACATAGTTGTAAATAGTCTATTTCGGTCTTTTTTTTGGTTGTAATTTATGTACATAGTTGTAAATAGTCTGTACCTTTACTGTTCCGTCTTTGGTGTATTGTAGCAAAAGTGATGTTTTATCGAGTGCATGTATTTATATGTAATGACTATGTAAAGCGTGGTGAGTCTGGTCATAGGCTGGAGTACCCGCTATATAAAAATCCGTTATTATTATTATTATTATTATTATTATTATTATTATTATTATTATTATTAATATTATTATATTATTATTATTATTATTATTATTATTATTATTATTATTATTATTATTATTATTATTATTATTTTTAGATGTGTTGATGTGATCACGATGTGGCCACTGTTGTACAGGCCCGTTATTAGCTGTGTTGATGTGATCACGATGTGGCCACTGTTGTACAGGCCCATTATTAGATGTGTTGAATTGATCACGATGTGGCCACTGTTGTAAAGGCCCGTTATTAGATGTGTTGAAGTGATCACGATGTGGCCACTGCTGTAAAGGCCCGTTATTAGATGTGTTGATGTGATCACGATGTGGCCACTGTTGTACAGGCCCATTATTAGATGTGTTGAAGTGATCACGATGTGGCCACTGTTGTACAGGCCCGTTATTAGCTGTGTTGATGTGATCACGATGTGGCCACTGTTGTACAGGCCCGTTATTAGATGTGTTGATGTGATCACGATGTGGCCACTGTTGTACAGGCCCATTATTAGATGTGTTGAAGTGATCACGATGTGGCCACTGTTGTAAAGGCCCGTTATTAGATGTGTTGAAGTGATCACGATGTGGCCACTGTTGTACAGGCCCGTTATTAGCTGTGTTGATGTGATCACGATGTGGCCACTGTTGTACAGGCCCGTTATTAGATGTGTTGATGTGATCACGATGTGGCCACTGTTGTACAGGCCCGTTATTAGATGTGTTGAAGTGATCACGATGTGGCCACTGTTGTACAGGCCCGTTATTAGCTGTGTTGATGTGATCACGATGTGGCCACTGTTGTACAGGCCCGTTATTAGCTGTGTTGATGTGATCACGATGTGGCCACTGTTGTACAGGCCCGTTATTAGCTGTGTTGATGTGATCACGATGTGGCCACTGTTGTACAGGCCCGTTGTTAGATGTGTTGATGTGATCACGATGAGGGTTGGTGATGGCCTCATCTGAGACGCACCTCCACTATAAACTACAGACCTCGCCTTTTGTCCCATATCAACGATAAAGGAAACATGTTTGTTTCCCGACATTGGACACTAATGTATCAGTGCTTTGTCCACATGGGGTAGTATTGATGAGGCAGTGTAGCCCATGGGTAAGTCCACCCAGCAGTGGGGAAATCCCTACCCTACCATACAGCCTTACGGACTTATCCACTGGCTACACTGCTTCCTCAATACCACCCTTGAAAGGTGTTTCACCATTGCAAGACAGCAGTTCTTAATCTAGAAAATTTAGGAAATGTCATTGTTGACCATTTAGTAAAGAGTGTTGCATCTTCGAACGAATCCATTAAACTATTTGTCAACCTGACAACAAATGAAATTAATAATCAAATAAAACGATGCGCTTGGAATCAATGGAATGAGAAATGCAAGCCAGAGGTCATTGAAAAAATTACTTGGATAATTCACCAGTATCAAATAACGTTATATCTATTTCAAAATCTTTTCATATTAACAGTTTATTTTACAGAATAAGGCTAAATGCTTGGCGTGCTCGTTTCATAAAACCTCCAGTTCTTTGTAATTGTGGTATATTTTTTTTAATGTAAATCACTTAATATTTGAATGTCAACAAAATTATAACCATTTTCAGCCTTCACTCATTAGATTATATAAATTAAAGCTACCTATGTCAATCTCAAGTATTGTATATCCAGAAGAACATTCTGATTGGTCATTGAGCTTAATGCTCATAGATTTACTTAGAAGTCATGAATTATTCAATTTCTTCTAAATATCTTCTAATAATTAGTCTAGCAATTGTCTGTTTATTCTTTGTATCTAATTTATTTAATTAAGCATTATTAGTTTCAATAAATATGTGTTATTTATTTAGTTATTTATTTTTAGATGGAAGGGAGGGAGGGTGGGGGAATTATTTATGAGTTTGTTTTAATTTTGATTGATTTTTAAAATCATTTTCCTTTTAGTTTGCTTATGGGGAGTGCGGGGGGGGGGGGGGGAGGAGAGGGAAGGGGAGGGGGGGGGGGGGGGCCGCGAGGCTTAACTTCAACTTTCTGTAAGACACAAAATGACATTTATGAGTACTTCGTTCTTCACAGATGAAGTTGAAAGTTATTATGTTTTTTTTTCTTTTGTGTGTTTATTAATCAAATAATTGTTACAAGGGAATTAATGTATGTTGTTAAAAGTGTATGTGTATATCAGTAGTATGATGATTTCTATAGTTTGATTAATAATTTACTTAATTTGGAAAATATCTATGATGTGCGCATGTTAGATTTTGTAAATTGTTTATGTTACATCAGTACAACTTATGTTAATCTGATGAATAAAACTTGATGCAACAACAACAAATCTAGATTCCAATGTCATCCTTTTAGCAGTATGTTGCGTATGTCACCTCTCCCCCTCCCCTCCTCCCATTTTGAAGAAGAAAAGTCTCAACCGAACTGACATTTCCATTCGCCGCTTTCACAATTGACAAAGTTGAGTTTACAAACATGAACCTCGCCCCAACCTGTGCCCCATTAAACGTAGCCTCCTCGCCCCAACCTGTGCCCCATTAAACGTAGCCTCCTCGCCCCAACCTGTGCCCCATTAAACGTAGCCTCCTCGCCCCAAACTGTGCCCCATTAAACGTAGCCTCCTCGCCCCAACCTGTGCCCCATTAAACGTAGCCTCCTCGCCCCAAACTGTGCCCCATTAAACGTAGTCTCCTCGCCCCAACCTGTGCCCCATTAAACGTAGCCTCCTCGCCCCAACCTGTGCCCCATTAAACGTAGCCTCCTCGCCCCACAAGGCAGCTGTACACGTAAGTATCAATGAATTACGGAGCAATGCCTTAACGCTTCATTAGCGAGCCTCTCATCAACACTAAGTGTCATTAATCACACATTAAAGGCCATTAATCACACATTCATTGCCATTTCAGCGACCGGGCACCCGCCGAGTTGCGTCTCGCCTGCACGCTTTTGGTAACAAATGTGTTAGTACTGTGTATTTCCTATGCCTGGGCAAAAACGCCAAATGTGTTAGTACTGTGTGATTCCTATGCCTGGCCAAAGACGCCAAATGTGCTAGTAAGCCTACTGTGTGATTCCTAGGCCTGGCCAAAAACGCCAAATGTGTTAGTACTGTATGGTTCCTATGGCTGGCCAAAGATGCCATATGTGCAAAATTGCCTGCACATTGTTTTAATTGTCATTAAGTGTTGTGTCCCTGGGAAAGAAACTTTACTCCTGTTTTCCTACTCCTTCGGATGAGAGTATAAACCGAGGTCTAGTCTGTGTGTCGCATACATTCCACCATAACGGACTTTAAAATCCTGACGCTCATGTCCTAGACGGGTGAGTGCCGGTAACAAGAACACACCCAGCATGCACTTGGTCCTTCTCCCCCATCCCTGGCTGCCCAGGATTGTGCTCAGTTGTCCGGGCGTCAGACCATGCACCCAAAGGCTGCGGGTGGACGTCTCGGGCGGTTTGAGTTAGATCCTGTATCGGCCAGCGCCTTGATCCTTAGGCTAAGGCGCCTTACAAATGACGAACATCATCATTATTATTATTATTATTATTATTATTATTATTATTATTATTATTATTATTATTATTATTATTATTATTAATAAGTTATCATGTGACTACTGCAATGTTCTGTTTGTATTGTTTAACAGTACTAACACCCTATCTGTGCTTTCAGAGGAAAGACTGGTTACGGCTGTACAACAGCACGGGGATATTGACAACGAGAAATAAATAGGACTGACAGCTGACAAGTAGGAACAGGTAAAAATACTATTAGGGTTAGGGTTAATGAAAGGCGATGACAAAGAAGAAATGATAATAATTGCTTACGAGAAAATCGACAAAGGGATGCGCCGATGTAAATGTTGAGTAGAATACTTCATACAGCCTAAGTTTTCACTAAGTTCATATTGACTGTGGAAGTTCATGCGACCTTCAAGCTTATTTGGGCAAGAAAGGGCTTTGAGCATTTCACTAAACTGCATGCAACAACTGTCCATACTGCCTCACTTCATTACAACCAGGCATCCATCCAGTTCAATAATGAACCACAGATAGTCGTCGACCGTGCACTCATCCTTCAACACGCGCACTGTGAATGACCCCAGAAAATCATCGCCCTTATGAACACGCTATATCAATCCTCGCCTCATTGCAGAAAAGTTGAATATCATTTATCATCGTCGTCGTTGTTATAGCAACCATAGGGTATGCGCTGGGTACAGTTTGTTTTTACCTGCAGATGTTTAACCTGACACGTACGGACTTTCGGGTTTATATTACTTGATATTGTACCTCTGGACTCGCTCAATACAGAAAGGTGAACATACTAAACAAGACCAAACACATCGCCCATATGTGGAGGTACAGAGTGAGGTCTTTTACAAACATACATAAAACAATAACTAACACAACGGACTGACAAAATAAAGATAAAGGCAAAGTTTTGATGAAAACAGACGGCAATGAAGGATGTAGATCAAAGCTTGCACTTGGAGATAATTCATTTCATAGACCAAGGTGTCGACCGGTAAGGGTTTGAACAGAAAACAGCGCTCATGCAAAGACAAAAAATAATGCACAAAGAAAAATTAAATTTCAAAATTAAATAAAAAGAGGGGAAACCCCGTACTCACCAATATTCAAAACTGGTCCGAAGACTGACGAGTCCCCGTCCACCGTGCTACAGTTCCATCGTCTGAACCTAAACTGGTATTGGCACTCTCCTATCCCCATCTGAGCCCCCTTCCCTATGGACGGCATGTGGTCCGAGTACCGTTCACAAAACTTCATCTGTCCTGTTGACAAGCCTTTAAGCTGGGTGCACATAGGTGCTGTCCCAAGAATCAACAGCTGCGGGTTCCGCCAAGTATCCTGGCTATGTAGTCCCAGATTCCTGAAAAACATAGACAACATCGTCAATCAATAATATCATCTACTTAAGGTGTATAGCAGTAATACTGAGATGACGATAATGGTGGTAGCGATGATGATAACGACGATGATAACGACGATGATGATAACGACGACCGTTTTCATATTATAATCATCATCATTGAATAGAACCACGATGAACAAAATGGCAAACCACACTGCAAAATTGCACACATAAAAGTTCCATTAAGCAAAATAATAAATACATACACTTTAACAAAACTGAAAACTATGGTGGATCCTGAAGACGGCCACCTAGAGGTTAGAGGCTAGGATGTTAAAAACAGCGGTGATGGTGACATTCAATGCAATGATAATGGTGATGGCGACATTCAATGCAATGATAATGGTGATGGCGACATTCAATGCAATGATAATGGTGAAGAGATATCAGATGGGATGAACAAACAGCCAGTAGGAAAAAGGCACGAACATTTGCTGGCACAAAAATCCCCAACAAATAATAATAATAACATTACAAAACATTACATTACATGATTTACATTACATGATTATTGCTTTAGGTCCAGCGGACTCTTCCGAGCCAAATCAGGATCAGACTTCGCTGAAAGAGGACTCACCCCTGATCCGCATAACAGATCTGTAGAAACAACCCTAGTGGCAACACTGAAGGCACTCCACCATCCGGTCACTTTACAATAAAGACATCCCACGCAGGGGACGCTGAGGCTATACTCGCGAACCCCCGTTTACAAAAACAAAATAGAATACAAACATCATTATAAAACATCAACAAATACATACGTATAAAATGCCTGCATTGCCAAGTAATAACATCATAGGAAACCCCAGTGACCACCTAGCAGAAAGCGTCCAATATTTCCAAGCTGATCCAACAGACCTCACACACAAATGAATAGTTTTGTCCCAGAAGAGTTTTTAAGAAAAAAAGGTAGGTGACTGGTCTAGCGAAGAAGAAGATAGTATAGTGGATTGATAGAACAGAGTAGGAATGAGAAAGGACAAAGGACAAAGACAGCGACAGTGGGAATTTAAAGCACTAAATTTCCAGAAAGTGGGGATACTATTTATACTGAAAGCCCCGGCACCCCCACGGGGGATATAACAATAATAATAATAATTATAATAATAATAATAATAATAATAAAAATAATAATAATAATAATAATAATAATAATAATAATAATAATAATAATAATAATAATAATAATAATAATAATAATAATAATAAAAATAATACGAGAACTTATAACGAGCACATTTCTCACCACAAGACGCGCACATATACATTCTTTGGCATTAACAATTCAAGCACACTAATACATACTATCACATAAATGACATGAGGATGACAAGGTACCACTACAAACAGTCTTTGAGGACTTTTTCCAGTTCAGGGAGAGTCAGAGGCTTGAAGTGTGTGAAGGGAGTTCTTGTACACGCAGGAGTGTCAGAGATTTTATATGATATGTTGTCTAGTTTGTCACGGATGGCTTGGATCTTGTGGGAATACTCAGAGAAAGCTTGTAGGAATTTCGAAGGGTCAGTGTTGTTGGGAGAATCAGAAGAGCTGCCAAGTAGGTCGTTCTTGGTGGAAAAGAGAGCTTTGGCAGAGGTTGTTTCACAGAGGTTGGTACTGCAGTGTAATTGCTTGGCGTTAGTGATGATTGTCTGAACTTGTTCTTTGTGCTTGTAAATATGTCTGTCAACTTCTAGCTTAGAGATTCGCCACTTCCTCTCTGCTCAGCGACATGCATGTTTTGCATTTATTACTTCAGATGTCATCCAAGGTGCAGAAGGTCCATCTACAATGAGTTTTGTTTTTGAGGGTGCGTGTTCATCAAGAAGTGTGCAAAGAGTGGAGTCATGGTAAAGGTCAGGATCCCAACAAGGCGGACGATCAAAAAGTCTGCTTCCGCGTGAAATGTGTTTATGTTGACTTCTTTAATATAATATATTGACTTCTTTAATATAATATATTGACTTCTTTAATGTAATATATTGACTTCTTTAATATATTGACTTTTTTAATATAATATATTGACTATTTAACATCCACAAATAATTCCTATGTGCGGAGTTGGCGTGGCAATAAAAGCATAGGGAAAAAGCGAGATTGCAGCAGCAACAACAACAACAACAACCAACAGCAGCAACAACAACACCCATCTTTTCGCACCATCCACTCAACCCTTTCCCCTCTCTCCTCCCACCCACGCCCACACCGTCGCTATGTAGCGGGTTACAGCATGCAACACCAGGCAAGTGCGAACAGGGACGACAACAATTTGGAACTCATCATCTTCGCGCCTGGATCGAAGAATGAGAAGAAGAGACACAAAGCGAGAGAGACAGACAGACAGACAGACAGAGAGACAGAGAGAGAGGTGTAAAAGTGGTGTGGGGAAGAAAAAAAACAGTGGCGAAGATTTGTCAGAAGGTGCGAAGAGCTGCCAGCACCAACAGCAGTAACTTTGCCCGACGTCGATGGTTGCTGTCGCTGACTGCGGCGTTACTGCTGCAGTGAGTATCAGCATTGTGTACACCGACGCCGCCCCGTACACATAGCATTTATATACTGTTTATTTTTGTAACAATTCAGAAACAGGAGGATGGGGGAGGGAGGAGAGAGAGACAGAGAGAGAGATAGAGAGAGAAAGAGAGAAAGAGAGAGAGAGAGAAAGAGAGAGAGAGAAAGAGAGAGAGAGAGAAAGAGAGAGAAAGAGAAAGAGAGAGAGAGTGTCACAGAAGGCTAGATTTAGACCCTGCACTAAGACTTCTCGCCTTAAATAGTTCAGCCTGTTGTAGTCTTTGTAAATTAAAGTCGATGCCAAAGAGACGACGCAAGTCAGTTGTGTGCTAAGCATGTGTACGCTAACGCTGGTTCAGTTAGGCAGTGACCTCATTCAGCTGACCGTTGGGGTGCCGGGGGTTTCAGTATAAATAGTATCCCCACTTTCTGGAAATTTAGTGCTTTAAATTCCCACTGCTCTTTCTCATTCCTGCTCTTTTCTATCAATCTGCTATACTATCGTCTTCTTCGCTAGACCAGTCTCCTACCTTTTTTCTTGAAAACTCTTCCGGGACAAGACTCCTTGTTTGTGTATGAGGTCTGTTGGATCAGCTTGGGAGTATTGGATGCTTTCTGCCAGGTGGTCACTAGGGCTTCCTATGATGTTATTATTTAGCAATGTAGGCATTTTATATGTATGTGTTTTGTTGATAATTTATAATGATGTTTGTATTCTATTTTGTTTTTGTAAACGGGGGTTCGATAAGTTGGGGTGAAGCCACAGCCGTCCCCTGCGTGGGATGTCTTTATTGTAAAGTGACTAGCTGGTGGAGAGCTTTCGGTTTTACCACTAGGGTTGTTTCAGCAGATCATTTATGCGGATCGGCGGTTGTCCGGTCCTGATTTGGCTCGGAAGAGTCCGCTGGACCTAAAGCAATAATAATGTAATGTAATGTAATTCAGCTGACGTATCGCCAGAGACACCCGCTAGAGGCGCCACTTGTAGTACTAGTTTTGGCGGGCTTTTGCTGACCACTACAATAGGTAGTCATTCTGTGCCTAACTCTCACAAGAGATGGAGCAACGCTCTGAAAGATCGCTAGCAGAAGACTAAAGCAAAGAAGGGTGAAATTCAATTCAACCTAGTATAGCCACAGCCTGACATTGTCAAAAAGGTAAATGATCTAGCTTTTGTTTCATCGCGCTTTATTGATATTATTGCTGTATTGTGTTTGTGAAGTTTTGCCATGTTTAGAATTGTGAATGTTAGTCAAACTTTGCTTGACCACGTGGCGGACACGCGACCGGTTTCTCCTATATATATATATATAAAAGTGGAGCTATCACTGAGGGCTGTTTCTGCCATCAGTGAGACGCTCTGCACACCCTAAGTAAACACGGTGTTGCAGAAATTCGTCTCATATTTTTGCAAACGAGAAGGCATCGTTAGCCCGAGGCAGGAGAAAGACCACTAAGCGTCACCCCTGACATTCGGCCTGCAGTGGAGCATCTAGCACTGAGCTACGATAGCCCAATAGTCTACCACTAAGGAGGAGACACCATCACCACACCTCAAACTGCAGTTAAGTGACACCGAAAGCGTGCACCCACACTGACATAGAAGGACTGTGCGGTAGTCCACTCTCCTGAAACCAACATTAGACCAACCAGAACAAATAGCCCAAATGATGAGACTGTATAGCAAATATCAAGAACAGTAGCAGCATAGACCCATCAAGGAACGATCTATTCGAAGTGAATTTGGACATTTAAGTTAGTGTAGAGTGTTTAGAGAATTATGTATAGAGTAGATAAAATAAATGTGTGATATTTACTGTTAACAAGTGGCTGGACTACCTATGTTTCATAGCCGAGTGAGAGCTAGTGTGTCAGTGAAGCTATTACACTTTTCTCCCTATCTCTGTAACCCCATCCTAACACAGACCGAGCTAAACTTATAAATGTATCAAGATTAGTCACAGGGTGATTACACTAGCCGATCCCCGCAGACAAAGACGAGTGGGTAATAGCATTCCATTGTGCAGAGCCCAGTAACAATAGACCCACCGTTACAGAGAGAGAGAGAGAGAGAGAGAGAGAGAGAGAGAGAGAGAGAGAGAGAGAGAGAGAGAGAGGTCCGTCGTCTCCTTGGTCCGGTGCATGAGACTGTCTCCCTGGGACTGCCAACAAGTAGTTCGGTTAGCGACGTGATAAGAGATTTTTTTAAATGAATTAAGTCCGTAATATAACAACAATTCCTTCACTCAAGTCAGCTTCTGAAGAAGTGAGTTCTAGTTCTGAGGGTATCTTATTGTGCAATGTCCAAGTATAAAACATCGTATCAAAAACAGTTCGGGAAACACTGTATTTCTTACAAAGTCTTAAAGCAAATTATGTTGTCTTAGAATTATACTCTGAATACGTCCAAGAAGCAAACAGAGTATCAGCAGACTAATCTTGCAGCGGAGCGCTCTCATCTTCCACAAAATCCTAAAGCGAGTACTTGTGGCCTAATATACTCCCAGTGCGCGCGAGGTGCACGTGTGTTACACTCGAATGAGGTAGGCCGGGCTAAAAACAACAACAACAACATAAGTCTTTCTAAAGAAAGCGTAACTCTTTCCAACGCTGTTGTTTATCACCCTTTCCCGCTTCATTCACCCCTCACAATTGCACAGTGCACCACAACAAGAAGGTCAATGTGCTCCGCCCAGCACGGCCAGTCCAAGGCTGAGGGAAACAGACTGTGGCACTGTATGTCACTTACAGCACAGCGTTGCATTCTATGTCACTTACAGCACAGCAAGCTGATGAAAACAGAATGTTGCATTGTATGTCACTTACAGCACAGCAGGCTGAGGGAAACAGAATGTTGCATTGTATGCATGTCACTTACAGCACAAAAGGCTGAGGGAAACAGAATGTTGCACTGTATGTCACTTACAGCACAGCAGGCTGAGGGAAACAGAATGTTGCACTGTATGTCACTTACAGCACAGCAGGTTGAGGGAAACATAATGTTGCATTGTATGTCACTTACAGCACAGCAGGCTGAGGGAAACATAATGTTGCACTGTATGTCACTTACAGCACAGCAGGCTGAGGAAAACAGAATGTTGCACTGTATGTCACTTACAGCACAGCAGGTTGAGGGAAACAGAATGTTGCATTGTATGTCACTTACAGCACAGCAGGCTGAGGGAAACAGAATGTTGCACTGTATGTCACTTACAGCACAGCAGGACCAGTCCCTGGATTAGAGAAAAACAAAATGTTGCATTGTATGTCACTTACAGAACAGCGCACCATTACTGTTCCACATCTTAGCCTACAAACACAGTCAAGGTGATTCGTAACAAATGTCCACATCTCTGGCGACTATAACGGGAAGTTTAACATACAAAGAAAAGATGAGTTTAACATGCACAGTATCATTTAACAAACAGGCTATATAAAATTATGATTTTTAACAAACAAATTATGATTTAACAGACGATCTAAAATTGTGCATATTGTGATTTAATGAAGAGATATATCATAATTATGCAATTATGCCTTTGTTCATAAAGAATAAAGTGTTTACAAGGAACAGAGTTGGTTAGTGGTGTCAATATCATACAATAATGATAATAATAAGAGTCTATTATTTACATACAATATAGGACAGTGGATGATAGACAAAGTGAAGTACAGACCTGTCCATCGTCACACAATGGTCACTGTGTTATACTGACACCACTAACCAACTGTGCAAACTAACAACAACTTTGCGTTCTTGGGCCACCCGAGTTAAGAGAGACATAAGAGTATTTATTCACCAAGTAAAACGCTACAAGGATTTTGGTGCGGCATAGCAACAATGAAATACATCCTTTCTCGAAGAGTCTAACATGCATTCATCATGTCACACACTTAACTCGCAATCATTCTGTATACAGCACCAACAGATCGGTAAACACAATATTAAATTCAAATCAGTCATATGTCACAAGCGATGGAAATTGTTGTGGGTTTCCAGTTAACATAGGTCGTTCCATAGTTGGTGGTGTACAGCATCTGGAAAGAAACTGCTTCTGAATGGAGATGTTCTAGCTCTCAAAGCACGGAGCCAACGACCTGAGGACAGAATCTCGAAGAAATGATTGGCTGGGCGTAACGAATCGCGAGCTATCTGTTCTGCTTTTCGTTATATACGCGTTGTAAAAATTGAGGTGAATTGAGGAAAGTCGCATCCAGCTATTTTGAAGGGGGGTTTTCTACCGCGGTTGTGCTGCCGTACCAGACAGTGATAGAGAAGAACAAGATGCTCTGCATCACCGCGCGATAGAACTGTGCCATAATTTCATTGGACATACCAAACTTTAGCATCTGTTTCAGAAAGTGGAGACGCTGTTAGAACTTTTTCACCATGGACGTGATGTTATTGTCCCAAGTCAGGTCGCTCGAAATGATGGAACCGAGAAATTTGAACGAGTAGACCTGCTCAACGGTTTCCCCATTGATGACAAGGGCCAATACCTGGACTTTTATTCGGCGAAAGTCAGTCACGACCTTTTTTGTCTTGGAGACCTTCAGTTCCAGGTCGTTTTCCGAGCACCAGCCCACCGTTCTTCCAGCCTCGTCTGGATACGCAGTTTCGTCAGCATCAAAGATCAGACCCTCGAGGGTAGTATCATATGAAAATGTCAACATTTTCACAGACAGGATTGCAGATGCACACAGTCATTTGTGAACACAGTAGTAAAGAGAGTCCTGACTTTAAATAATGTCACGCATAGTGAACATGGCTGCCTAGCGCCTAGAGTAGTTCTTTCAGCCAGGAGGCGCTCTATGTAACAGAGCTCAGAAAACCTACCCATGTGCATCAACTCATTGGAAACGGAAATTTCAAACGTGGATTGGTCGGTACGTCTGCAAGGAGTTTACATGATCGACGCATACATCATACAGATTTTGACGAATAAAAGTTCCATACTGTACGTCACTGTGACGTAGTTTTCCAGAAAAGGTGAAAGCTTCAATATGTATGAACTAGCCCAGTTATTTATTTATTTAGACTATCCATGCACGGTCACTTGCAACAGAATTCTTTCTCCGTTTACCCTCCCCCCACCCCTAACTCTGTATAGGAAACCAGCACGTGAGTTGTTTAAAGCGACTGTAACGTGTGGTGTAGTTTAAAGAGAAACTGTGTAGGACGAGAACCGGATGTGGTATATTAAAGAGGTAGGCTGTTGGAGAGGTTGTTTAAACTGTATTGTTTTTTGTGCTTTGTGGCCGGGGCTTTGTGTAGTCTGCAGCCTGTACCATTGTTCGAACAGAGCCCCAGGTCTGTGTTTCGTCGCCTTAATTGTGTGTAAATACACCCCCAACCCTGCCCCACTTTGGCCTCAGGCCACATAGCTGATATTGTTGCGTGTTCTAACATAGCTGATATTATTGCGTGTGCTTAGATAGCTGATATTGTTGCGTGTGCTTACATAACTGATATTGTTGTGTGTGCTTACATAGCTGATATTGTTGTGTGTGCTTACATAGCTGATATTGTTGTGTGTGCTTACATAGCTGATATTGTTGTGTGTGCTTACATAGCTGATATTGTTGTATGTGCTTACATAGCTGATATTGTTGCGTGTGCTTACATTGTGCTTACATAACTGATATTGTTGTGTGTGCTTACATAGCTGTGTGCTTACATAGCTGACATTGTTGTTTGTGCTTACATAACTGATATTGTTTGCTTACATACATGTAGCTGATATTGTTGCGTGTGCTTACATAACGGTGTTTAGTTGCAAAGTATTCTTTAAAACTTCCTTTTTGCAAGATAAAACACCACTTTTTATTTGTTCTTTCGTCTTAGGAATTAATAATTTTTTTTTTTACTATCGTTCTTCTTTTTCATCCTTCCTTCTTTTTTAACTTCTTCTTTCTTTCTTTCTTTCTTTCTTTCTTTCTTTCTTAACAGAATCTGTTGTTTCTGACTCCCTTTTAAACGTGACATAGGCCTATACAACATAACTGTTAAGCAAAGTGAAATTCCACGCTTACCATTTTGTTGATTTTACTTTAAAAGTCAACGGAAAACAATAACCGTTCTGGGCTGAGTAGGATTACATGTTCGCCTTTAACAACACATTACATGTTCGCCTTAAACAACACATTACACATTCGCCTTTAACAACAATTACATGTTCGCCTTTAACAACACATTACAAGTTCGCCTTTAACAACAATTTCATGTTCGCCTTTAACAACACATTACATGTTCGCCTTTACCAACACATTACATGTTCGCCTTTAATAACACATTACATGTTCGCCTTTAACAACAATTACATGTTCGCCTTTAACAACACATTACATGTTCGCCTTTAACAACACATTACATGTTCGCCTTTAATAACACATTACATGTTCGCCTTTAACAACAATTACATGTTCGCCTTTAACAACAATTACATGTTCGCCTTTAACAACACATTACATGTTCGCCTTTAACAACACATTACATGTTCGCCTTTAACAACACATTACATGTTCGCCTTTAACAACAATTTCATGTTCGCCTTTAACAACACATTACATGTTCGCCTTTAATAACACATTACATGTTCGCCTTTAACAACACATTACATGTTCGCCTTTAACAACAATTACATGTTCGCCTTTAACAACACAAAATCAAACAGTTCAATTGTTTTCTGTAACCATGCATCGCCTTCCTTTTTGTTTGGAAATACTTTTCCGCGACCCTTTAAATAAAGCTGTGAAAAAGATTAACAAGAAGAAGAACAAGAAATACAACAACAAGATCAACAACAACAACAAACCCAGGGACCGGTGGGGGAGAGGGAGGAGGGAGGAAAGGGGGGGTGTTTGGGTGGGGGAGGGGGAGGGGTGAGGAAAGTGGGTGGTGTTTGGGTGGGGGAGGCGGGTTCAGGAGGGACGGAGAGAAAGGTCCTGCTCATCAGAAAGGAGTATGTAGGTTTATATATTAGGGTTGCTGTTTTAGCCAGGCGACGGGGAGAATAATTATTGTTGAGGTTTGAGGCAGGGGAGGAGAAGGACTTAGTCGCTTTTCTCAATACATATTGTCCTTTGACAATGGCCTTTGATGCAGTTGACAGTCTAACTGGACTCCTTAGACGTACTAGAAAATGCACACTAAAACAGTTTGTGTTCTCGGGAAGCTGTGGATGCTGACCTTAATTGCTTGCTTTCACCCCTACGACCTCAGGGTTACGGGACAGGATAGAATAGGATAGGATAGGATCTTCTCTTTGGAAAGCAAAGAAAAATAAAAAGAACGAAACGAAGACATTGAAAGAAAGACAGAAAGAAAGAAAGAAAGAAAGAGTTTGTTAAATGTGCAGCAGACTTCCATCAGCCAAACAGGATCAAACCGGAATCAGTTTCAAAACTTCCAAAGAAGAAGAGTGAAGAACGAGGAAGACCAATACTAACAAACAGCAAAAGACAAGAAAAATAAAAAATAAAACAAAACAAAAACGAGAGAAAAGGAGAGAGTAGACGGGAAGGAGAGAGAGAGGGGGAGAAGGAGAGAGAGAGAGGGAGAGAGAAAGAGACAAAGAAAGTTTAATTATTTAATAACACTTATATAGCGCTTCTCCAATTCAAGAGCCGCTCAAGGCGCTGGCCAATACAGGATCTAACTCGAAGCGCTCACTTGCAGCCTCTGGGCGCATAGTCAGACGCCCAGACAACTGAGAACAATCCTGGGCGACCGGGGATGGGGAGGAGGAGCCTAGTGCGTGCTGAGTGTATTTGTTTAGCCGGCACTCGCCCACCTAGGACATGAGTAGTGAGTGATGAAGACGAACAAGAAAAAGAAGAAGAAGAAGAAGGTAAGGTAAGGTAAAGTAGGGTAGGGTAAGGTAAGATAAGGTAAAATAAGCTAAGATAAGATAAGTGAATTGTATTTAACAAGGGTAAAACAATACACACTGGGTGTACATCTTGCCCCTTGGGGCTCGTCACAATTAGTTTAACAAAATCAACTGTTGGATTTTAACCTTTTAGACACATATTGATTATTGTGTTAGGTCCTGTTATTTGAACTGCTCTCACCAGTGAACTGTAGTTTAACTGAATAGGTATATAAATACTTGAAGTGATGTTTTTAATACATGGCTTGCTAAAGATTTGAATAAAAATCGAAATATTGCCTCCGACCTCAACTTGGGTGTTGCTGTTTGTTTCATAATCATAATGTAACAATATAATCAAACCATGCGCGCGCACACACACACAACCACTCACGCAAACACACACCTTGTGTAAAACAATGTAATGAAAATTATGAAATGTAGAACTACTAAGTTGCCAATTAACTCATGTTCAAGTGCTGTAAAGATGGTTTCTAAAGGTTGTGCATTTAGCGACTGCATTGCCGAGAACTTCTGGAAAGTTATTCCATAAGAAAGAAGAAGAATAAGAAAAAGAAGAAGAAGAAGACAGAAAGAAAGAAAAATAAAGAAAGAAAGAAAAAGAAAGAAAGAAAGAAAGAGAGAAAGAAAGAAAGAAAAAAATAAAAAATAAAATAACAGAAAAGAAAGAAAGAAAGAAAGAAAGCTAGGAAAGAATATAAAGAAAGAAAAAAAAAGAAAGAATGAAGGAAGGAAGAAATGCTGGGACCCAATAATGATGCTACCCGTGTATCAGCCTGCATACACAATCTAGGTGAGTGGGTAGATCTAGGTGCTCCACGTGTTTGGCGCTATCTGTGGGTTCTGCGGTGATTGTCATGTTCCAGACCTGGCTTGGTATTTGTGTAACCTTTGACTTTTGAGGTTAAGCGCTTGACAAGAGGGCAGACAATGAGCGCTTCCCTTGACACATAGGTCACAGAGGTACTGGCACTGCCCTATCATAACCACCCCTCGTTAAACACTGCACCCGCTCCTGCTAACTTTCTTCATTATGATAGCACTAGCCTGTAACAGCCTAAAGCACGGTGTAGTCCTAAACAAATGGTCATATAGACAATAGTAGTAGCAGGTAACAGCCATGGTAAAATCCTGCAGGATCTACAGGTCTGATGCATGGAGTAGTGATAATTTGTCTTAGACCATACCTGTTGTCCCAGTTCACAACACGTTGTAAGAAATGACTTAGTCCTAGACTTCTGTTTGTCTCAGTGTAAGCACAACAGTCCTGCCAAAGTCGTCATACTTCATTTTCTCAATCATTATTCTTTCTTATGACATCAACACTTTGTGTGTGAGAGAGAGAGAGAGAGAGCGTGGGTGAGTGCGTGCGTGTGTGTGGCTGTGTGTGCGTGTGTGCGTCGTCCTATTGTTTATTTTGTGTCTATATTTATTTATTTATGTATTTAATTTAAAGTCTATTCACATTTGTGATATTAGACAATATATTGAATTACAAACAAAATGCATTAAAAAAAAATATTATGATTATTATTTTTAAATAATAACATTATTAATGTTTTAAAAAAATTTAACACACACACATACGCACGCACACACACACACACAAAACATCAAACAAAAATAGAAAATAAAAATAAAAATAAAATTTATTTGTATATATATATACACACACACACTCACACATAAAGAGCGTGCGGAACATACCATTGTTGTGGAAGATAGTTAATGAGCAAAAGAAGACGAGAAGAGTTTTTTAAAGTTCTGTTTGAAGGAAAATATTGAGGGTATGGTTCGCAGAGAACGTGGGAGTTGATTCCAAACAGATGGTCCAAAGGCAGAGAAAGAGAGGAAGGAAGTGTGCAGAAACAAGTTTGGTTGATGGGACTGGAAGTGTCTAAAGCTGAGCGGAGGTTGCATGATGGTGTGTACAGTTGGATGCTGTCTGAAAGGTAGGAAGAAGCAGCACCACTGATGTACTTGAAGCAGAGAAGGGTAACTTTGTAAGTTGCAGTAGTCCTGTCGTGAAAGAATGAGAGATGTAATTAGCTCTTTTTGTGGCATCAGTAGTGAGGTACTTTCGAATAAGGCCAATACGGCGAAAAAGGTTGACAGGTTTTCTGAACGAAGTTATGCATTGAAAGGATTTCGTCAATGGTGACACTAAGATTTTTTGACGAAAAACAAAGGAGTTTTGTGCTATGTCCAAGAAATATTGAATCAGTAGAGACAGAAGAAAGCTTATGTTTGGTTCCAATGAGTATGGCTCCGGTCTTTTCAGCGTTGAGTTGAAGATTGTTGGCCGTCATCCAGTTTTGTATGTCAGTGAAACAGTCAGAAGTCCTTTGAAGAAGGTGTGGAAAATTTTCCAGAGACTTTCACTGTCTTGAAATGGACCATAGTCAGCGTAGAAGTGATGACTGATGTGGTGATTTTTGATGACGTCAGAGAAAGGAGAAGTATACAGAGTGAAAAGAACTGGGCCAAGAACAGAGCCATGAGAAGCATCACAGGTAAGTAGGCCTTGAGAAGAATTGGCACTGTTCACGGAGACTGTCTGAAACTTGTCAGAAAGATACGAAGAGAACCAGTTGAGTGAAGGACCGGAAATCCCAAAAGCGTTTTCAAGACGTTGGAGGAGGATTGTGTGATCGATGGTATCAAAGGCGGCAGAGAGATCGAGAAGAGTGAGAAGGGACAGTGTCCCAGAATCAGTGGCAAGCATGTGGTCATTTATAATATATCAACAAGCTCAGTTTCAGAGCATGGAATGATCAGAACGGTAGGCATACTGAATGGGCAGAGAAGGATGATGTAAGCAAGATGTTCATTTAACCGTTTCAGGACAATCTTTTCAATGAGTTTTAAAATTACAGGTTGTGACTTCAAACTTCGGCTGAACAGTAAGTAAAACTTAAAATAACATAAAAACAAATTGGCATCAACACTCACATCAAAGTCCATGGCCAATCCCTCAACACAGTGCATAGCTTCAAATATTTAGGAGCCATTGTATCAGACAATGGGTCCCGACAGGAAGTCCTCTCCAGGATCGCACAAACAATTGCGGCCCTGACAAGGTTGAAGCCCATTTGGAAAGACAGGACCATCAGTCCACAATCCAAGGTAAGGCTGCTGCGCTCTCATTGTCTTCTCCATCTTCCTATACGCTTGCGAAACATGGACCCTCACAGCAGATCTCCAACGAAGAATACAAAGCATGCAGATGAGGTGCTACAGAAGACTTCTGGGCATTTCCGATACCCAGCACATCACCAATGACGAAGTCCGACAGACCATCACATCAGCCATTGGACAACATGATGAATTGCTCACAGTTGTGAAGAAACAGAAACTCCGATGGTATGGCACGTCACCAGAGCACCAGGTCTTACAAAGACCATCCAGCAATGCACGGTGCAAGGAGGCAGAAGAAGAGGGAGACCAAAAAAGAGGTGAGAGGACAACATTCGAGAATGGACTGGCTTGACACTGAACGAAGCCATGAGGGTTGCTGAGGACAGAGAAAGATGGAATACACTGGTTAAACGATCATCTGTTGTGCCCCAACGACCTAATAGGATAGGATAGGAAAAACACATTTTGAATGGGCAAACTAACGGCTATTTTATTTGGCCGTTTGGTGGATAACACAAATCGGCTGTAGCAATATGAAGTGATGCATAATTAGTAGTAGTCTGAATAGTATCACATAATGTAATCAGATCCACCATGGTAGATAAGGAATTCAACGTCAACAGTCCCATACTTTCACTACTGTAGATCAAGCGTGCCAAGAGTTGTTGAGATGTACGTATGTCAAGTGTTTTCAGAAACTCTAATTAAACAGTTGTATCTACTCTCAGGCGTGGTCAGTGGTCGTGGGTCACGTTCTCGGTAAATGTTGGCAGGCTCGTCTGCCCAAAAATCTCCCATGTTTTCTTGTAACTAACCTTTCCCTTCCTCCATACTGCTTGTCTGTCTGTCTGTCTCTCCTCTTCCCTTGCTTCATAAAATGAATGTCAAATTCTTGACCCACAAATCAATAATGATTATACATTCCACATGTATGTCACTTAGCGACCTAGGCATCTGTTACGTGTTCAATTATCAAGGAGATCCCAGCATGTGTTTCTAATGGACAGCTTTTCTTACTAAACAAAATATTCGTTTTGGCAAGTCTACTTTGAAAATGTGGTTTCAATACTGATTGCCATTAGGACATAATCTCATGTCTACGACAGTTTTACCGTGAGAGCAGCGAATGCCAGTTTTACCGTCTACGCGCTCCGTAATTGTAACTGGCAAAGTCCGCTGTAGCACTTCATCAATCAGTTATCAAGCTCGCTCACACTGTGCAAACCGCTTCTACATCTTTTATGTTCATTTCATCACTCTATACCAACGCCTAACTCTTCATCACTAGTCTGGTTAACTCTTCATCCACTAGTCTGGTTAACTCTTCATCCACTAGTCTGGTTAACTCTTCAGCCACTGGTCTGTTAACTCTTCAGCCACTAGTCTGGTTAACTCTTCCTCCACTAGTCTGTTAACTCTTCATCCCCCTAGTCTGTTTAACCCTTCATCCACTAGTCTGGTTAACTCTTCATCCACTAGTCTGTTTAACCCTTCATCCACTAGTATGGTTAACTCTTCATCCACTAGTCTGTTAACTCTTCATCCACTAGTATGGTTAACTCTTCATCCACTAGTCTGTTTAACTCTTCATCCACTAGTATGGTTAACTCTTCATCCACTAGTCTGGTTAACTCTTCATCCACTAGTATGGTTAACCCTTCATCCACTAGTATGGTTAACTCTTCATCCACTAGTCTGGTTAACTCTTCATCCACTAGTATGGTTAACTCTTCATCCACTAGCCTGGTCAACTCTTCATCCACTAGCCTGGTCAACTCTTCATCCACTAGTATGGTTAACTCTTCATCCACTAGTATGGTTAACTCTTCATCCACTAGTCTGGTCAACTCTTCATCCACTAGTATGGTTAACTTTTCATCCACTAGTATGGTTAACTCTTCATCCACTAGTATGGTTAACTCTTCATCCACTAGCCTGGTCAACTCTTCATCCACTAGTCTGGTCAACTCTTCATCCACTAGTATGGTTAACTCTTCATCCACTAGTATGGTTAACTCTTCATCCACTAGCCTGGTCAACTCTTCATCCAATAGTCTGTTTAACTCTTCATCCACTAGTCTGGTTACTCTTCATCCACTAGTATGGTTAACTCTTCATCCAATAGTCTGTTTAACTCTTCATCCACTAGTCTGGTTAACTCTTCATCCTCCTAGTCTGTTTAACCCTTCATCCACTAGTATGGTGAACTCTTCATCGACTAGTCTGGTTAATTCTTCGTCAACCTTGGTTAACTCTTCACCCGCATAGTCGTGTTAACTCTTCATCCACTAGTCTGGTTAACTCTTCATCCACTAGTCTGGGTAACTCTTCATCCACTCGGTCTGTTTAACTCTTTACCCACTGGTCTGTTTAACTCTTCATTTCCTAGTCTGGTTAAATCTTCATCCACCTAGTCTAATTAACGCTTCATCCACTTAGTCGTGTTAATTATTCATCAACTTGTCGTATTAATTATTCATCCACTAGTCGTGTTAACCTCTCAACCACTAGTCTAATTAATTCTTCATGCACTTGTCTAGTTAACTTTTAATCCAATAATCTTGTTAACTCTTCATCCGCTAGTTTTACGTTGTAAAATGCATTCTTCAAGTTTTGCTTGTAAATAACGGAAGAGAATACAAATTGAGCTATCAAGTTGAAGTTGTTGCCGTTACAGAATATCCCCAGATGGATCGATAGTCCAAACAAGCGGAAACGGTTTAGTGTCTTGTGCAAAGGCTGCTTTGTTCTCTTTCTACCCCGGGTAGGCTCGTACCCCATATATACGTTGTCGAATCCTTCCTCAATGAAATAAACGTGTTAAATGGCCGTCTTACACGCAAACGGTAAGGAATACGACACCCGAAATTCTCGCCACAGTAGTTAGAAATGATAATTATATGGTGCCATAGGTATGTATGTGTTAACAGGAGAACTGACAACTAATTTGGTTGACTTCAATGTGGTACAGATTTGCCGCTGGCGTTTCATAAAAATGCCTGTAAACCTAGAGTTTGTCATTTACTGAATTACACAACTGGATTCTTCTTAAAGGGAACAACTCTGACCACGCCCATCCACACATTGACCACGCCTCTCCACACATTGACCACGCCCCTCCACACATTCATTTCACATTGACGGCGAGTGTTACCCCACCAAAGTATAGTAGTTGTTTTTTCTATCAATAAATTCAGTAGATTATTTTGCCTGTTAATAGCAGCAGCCGTTGGCCAGCCAGCCCACATTGTGGAGCTAAAAACAGAAGGTACCAAAGCAGGTAAGAAACAGAACCCATAAAAACAATTGTTCGTAAGGTTTTTCAATTTATGCCTCGGTCACACAGCACTCCACGTCTTAATCACGTACAAAAAGTTCGGAAAATCTGGTGGACGTGGTCGTACGTGGTAATTTTCGGTCAATTTTGGTTTGGCCGTGCTTTGGACGGGGTATGGCCGTAGGCGGCTGTTCCACTGCTGAAGCACTGCCTAAGCACGGCTAACCACGTCCAGCCACGTGTAAGCCTAAAAAAAATTTGCACATGTTCTAAAACGAGGGGGAAAAATTCCGTACAACCCTCCACCTTCTTCTTCTTCTCACAGCAAGGATATGCTGTGCCTGTATCAGTTGGTTCTGTTGGTGCTGGAGCATGAAGATGAGGACATCACGGTGTTGTCCTTGACATCTACACTGCTAGTGCCGAGGTCTCAGAAAATTACGGTATTTATATGCCGCAAATCAGAAGTGATACAGAAGTGATTAGGCAGTGATCGGGACGTATTTCGAACTTGTTCGAGACGTCGTTAGGTAGTGCTATGTACGTGGAAAAATCCATTTGTCAGTGATAAGCCGCTAAACACACGCTATTTCCCGTGATTCCAACGCGGTACATGCGTCCAATGACCGTGCTCTGGCCGTGACTGAACGCTAAACTTTCGCGTCTTACCGCGTCTCCCCAAGTTTTAATCACTGCCGGAACACGGATTACCACGCATGTTTCACGTGTGTTGCACGTCTTTACCGCGTGTGTTACCCGAGGTTGTGCGCGGGCTAAAATTTTGAGCAGTTCAAAACTTTTTGCCGCGTCCGATGCCGTTCAGATTTCTCCCCGCGTCTATACCTCGACCGTAGCTCGTCTTAACCTCGACATCAACGCGAACAACAACGTCCACTCCACGGGTAACAAATTTTGGACGCGCTTTGGCCGTGATTCAGCGGTAAAGGGCTGTGTGACCGGGGCATTAAGTTGATAAAACAGATTCTACCCTACCCCACACACCAAAAACGCAGTGTTCAGCATGGTTGTTCACTCACAAATACGGTCCCATGTTACACGGCTATGTTCAGCATGGTTGTTCACTCACAAATACGGTCCCAGGTTACACGGCTATGTTCAGCATGGTTGTTCACTCACAAATACGGTCCCAGGTTACACGGCTATGTTCAGCATGGTTGCTCACTCACAAATACGGTCCCAGATCACACGGCTATGGTATTCGATGGTAATCACTCCAATCGCAAATGAAATTCAAAATTTAGCGGTGGGTTTGAACAACTCCAGCCTGCTGTATCATTGTGTAAAGAGATAACAATGCGAATTTTAAGGTAAATCGATTTGGCCAATGGTAAACAGAGCATTGGAATTGGGACCTTTTAAATGACGGGTTCGCACTCTCTAGTTGCTGGAAGCTCCGTCACCTAGCTCTCTATTTGCTGGAGGCTCCGTCACCTAGCTCTCTATTTGCTGGAGGCTCCGTCACCTAGCTCTCTATTTGCTGGAAGCTCCGTCACCATCAATCTACAACCAACACAAGCTAAGTATTTAGTATCAGCACACGACGTCCGCACGGACATTGTGGAGAGCTACAATGCCGATATATGTCTGAAGCTTTCTACGCATAAAATAATCATGAAATGGATCTCGCCCTCAATCAGCACTTTCATTCTTCGCTGACCAGACAACATTGCAACTGAAAAAAAAATCTAAAATTCGATTTCCAATTCCGCAACAAAACTGTCAAATCTGTCAGTCCTGCGTGTGAATAGTAATCAGCAGCGTGGTAGTAGAAGTTTCACATTTAAGGTAGTGTAGTATCATCGTCGTTGTGGTCTAGATCATCATAGCAGCGTACACATTTCCAATACACTGCAACCACAGTTAACTGTAAAACAGGCAGGACAGTAAGTAAACTAAACCTGGAAGTACCCACTGATCTGAAATAAGTACCGACATTTCATACACGTGCTTATACACCAATACAAATACGCTGTTAACAAAATATGAGAAAATTGTATGGCAGTGCGTGACTGGCGATAATTATGATAAGTTGTATTGTTGATCAACAGTATCAAACAATCGCAGGAGCTGAAATCATACCATCTCTTCACCTCCCTGGGACGATTCGGATGACCTGGTATTGTACGTCCCGTCACAATATTGCGCACGGCACGACTCAGTCATATACCACTGAGACAATTGTATTTCCGGAACAGTTTTAATGTTAGTCTTTGGATTTGGAACATAGTTTTACCACAAAACGGACAATTAGTTGCATGGAGCGTTGTGCGTTAACTGTTAGAAGATGTCCAACAATGGCATTAATTGAAAAGCTTTCGTCCAACCTTCTCAGACTTACACTTAGCCAGCGTTTACCACCGTCCCCCTTTAAATTATAGCGTATTACTAAACAGTGGAGTTCTCTATCATAAACGAATGTAATTCATCACATAAACTTCTTTTCATCGTCATCTTTGTACGTCAGTCGTCGCTTGAATACTTTCACCAACTCTTCAACGATCTCTGCTAATTACATATTATTAACAGTTTTGCTCGTATTTAATGACATGCTGTTCAGTGAGGTGGGAGTGTAATTATACGTTATTCAACGAGACTGTAGAAATGACGCCTTATTAAATAGCACTCTCGCCGCCGTGTGTTAAGACGCATCACACAAAGCATTGTGCCTTAAGTGATGGGATTTAAAACCAAGTCGCGAGTTTAGAGGGATATCCATCCATCCATCCATCTATCCTCCTTCAGTTTGTTGTGATCAACTGCAGAAAGTGACAAGTGAACAATTGTTTAGCTACAAGAACATGCACTGCTAGATGTATTCCTAGGTGTGAGATAGTAAAGTAGTCAAAGAAACTGTGTTCTATCAATTAGTTAAGGACTTAAGTTTTACCATTGTCATGTGTACTTCGACAGGGTAACCGGTATCTTTAGCGTGCCCTTGCTTTGACACGGATGGGCGACAAAAGGCGTTTACAGACTCATCATGGAAAAAATGAAAATCAAAATCTAACGTTGCGGAACTGGAACTCCGATGGCTTGCGTGTGGACCGCTTAAGTTATTCCAACCCTTATCCACACTGACAAACAGGATTGGAGATACAGCGCCGTGCCTGTAAACCTGTTCCCTAATGATGATAGGCTGGCGGAATGTCAAAGCTTTCTCCTCTGTGTTTACCGCACGCCTTGCTTCACAAGTTCCGTCCCCCTTGCCTTGTAATTACGGCGCTGTGATACGCACTACTGACGTCACGGAATGCTGCACACGTTTACGCCTTTAGTTCTGGTGGTGACGTAGACTTCAATACTGAGGTCTTGGTCACGAGGCAGACATGGACTTCAATACTGAGGCCTTGGTCACGATGCAGACATAGACTCCAATACTGAGGCCTTGGTCACGAGGCAGACATGGACTTCAATACTGAGGCCTTGGTCAAGAGGCAGACATGGACTTCAATATTGAGGCTTTGGTCACGAGGCAGACATGGACTTCAATACTGAGGCTTTGGTCACGAGGCAGACATGGACTTCAATACTGAGGCCTTGGTCACGAGGCAGACATGGACTTTAATACTGAGGCTTTGGTCACGAGGCAGACATGGACTTCAATACTGAGGCCTTGGTCACGAGGCAGACATGGACTTCAATACTGAGGCCTTGGTCAAGAGGCAGACATGGACTTCAATACTGAGGTCTTGGTCACGATGCAGACATGGACTTCAATACTGAGGTCTTGGTCACGATGCAGACATGGACTTCAATACTGAGGTCTTGGTCACGATGCAGACATGGACTCCAATACTGAGGCCTTGGTCACGATGCAGACACAGACTCCAATACTGAGGTCTTGGTCACGATGCAGACACAGACTCCAATACTGAGGTCTTGGTCACGATGCAGACACAGACTCCAATACTGAGGCCTTGGTCACGAGGCAGACATGGACTTCAATACTGAGGCCTTGGTGTTACACTCTGTTTGATGATGGTGTTTTTCGTTATCAGTATTTGATTCAGCCCCGATGCTGAAGTCCTGATAAGGTGTAACTCAGATTCGTTTATTCACACAGCCTGTCCAAACAGCGTACAAATCACAAAGTCGACGTATGAAGTTTTCCACTTTTATTCAGCATACATCAACAACTGCATACAATTCTCAATTCAACTCAACAACTTTCACAGCAACTTTCCAAATCACTATCAACAACTTTTTTCTCTCAACAGCGACTCGGCACACGATTAAATAACCTCTCTCTTTTCTGGAACAATATGGTACATGGTAGAAATGACGTACTGCCACCAATCGAACTAAAGATCGTCATCACTGGCTTACGTCATTACACATTTTCTCTACTTCCGGGAACATTCACGACCTTCGATATCCATCCGGAAATTTCTATCAAGAGTAAACACGCAGATCCAGAAACTTCGCAAATTATCAACGTTATACAAAGCCTTTCCTAACAACAATGCAAACTCAAATCAAAGGTAAATAAACTCTATTATTGAATACTTTGCAAATCGAAACGATTAGATCTATCGTACATGCTTCCGACATACTTTCGTTCACGTTTCAACGTAACATAACCCCCCACTCAAGAAGAAATTTATCTAATTTCTTTCAACAACGTTGAAACGTAATGCACAAACAAAGTTCAGAATTAAAACTTACTTCAGTCTGTCCGAACACTGTCAATGTTCTCAGTTCATTCACACAGATTCAAAGTTTCTCATCTGCAAGTCTTTCTGGATACTGTCAATGTTCACAGATCATTTACCCAGTCAACGTTTTTTCATCCGCAAGGAAACGGCGCCCTCGTCAGTTGCGGTCGTCATCGGCCCAGGGTCAAAGACAGTGATCTCGTGGGCTTTCCTGGAGTCAGTGCATCCTCCGTTGTCTTCCTCTCCCGTCGGATGTCCGACGCAGTCGACGTTGTCAGCTCCCAGAATGCATTCGCTGGGTCTCACGGTCAGGTTGGCTTCTGCGGGACGGTGGAACAGCTCCCTCAAGGTCTGCAGATGCTCCTTCCAGGTCTGGGTGTGGACTTCATGTTCGACCAAAGTCGTAGAGCCTGGGACATCATTGAAGTTATGGGGAAACTCGCCCATAAGGTCCTTGAGCTCCATCTTTTGACCTTCCGTCAAGCTTGGTCCTAGCTTAATATCATCAATGCCTTCTTTGCTGTGGAAGTCTCCCAGTTCCAACAGTTCTTCGCTGTCAAAGCTGTCGTCGGTCACAGCTGCTGTGGCTGCGTGCACAGTCTCTGATGGCCTTTCTACGTACAGCTTAAGGAGGTTGGCGTGGTATATCTTGGAATGCTGGCCGACCTTCACCTTGTAGTCGTTGATACCCACCACGGTCTCCACTTCGTACGGGCCTTTCCACCGCATCAGCAACTTATTATGATCAGTAGGTAGCAGCACCAGCACTTTGTTGCCAGGTTTAAACTTCCTGTTCACAGCCCTACGGTCATAGTAGTGCTTTCCACAGTCTTGGGACTTCTTCAGGTTTTCTCTGGCTATCTCGAGAGTCTGCTCCAGCTTCTCTCGTAGCTCAAACACGTACTGGTAGCTGTTCTTCACCTCTGGGGTATCTACTTCTTTCGTCCACAGTTCTTTTAGGATGTGCATCGGCCCTCGGATGGTTCTTCCGTACAGCAGCTCGAACGGAGAAAAGCCGGTGGACTCCTGCGGTACTTCTCTGTAGGCGAAAAGTAGGGCGTTGATGTAGCGATGCCATTGTCTGGGCTGCTCGCTGTACAGTTTCTTCAAGGTGGACTTCAGCGTAGCATTGAACTTTTCGACGAGCCCGTTGCACATTGGATGGTAGGGTGTCGTAGTCAAATGCCGGATGCTCAGCAGTCTGTTGACCTCCTTCATGCAGTCAGAGACGAACTGCGTCCCTAGGTCTGTCAGAATTTCTTCAGGCACTCCAAGTCTACTGAACATGTCCACTAGTGCCTCTGCTACAGTTTCAGTGTCAATCTTCTTCAGTGGCACTGCTTCTGGGTACCGAGTTGCATAGTCCACTAAGGTCAGAACCCATCGATGACCTTCTTCACTCGGAGGTCTTATTTCACCGATTAAGTCTAAGGCCACCCTCTTGAAAGGTCGGTCGATCAGAGGCATTCTCTGCATAGGCACTTTCGGGACCCTTCCTCGAGGTATGGTCTTCTGGCAAATGTCACATGATCGGCAGAAACGGCTGACGTCCGCATGAAGTCCTGGCCAGTAGAACGCCGCCTGGATTCTATCCGACGTCTTCTTGATACCCAGGTGACCTCCCATGATTGAGTCATGCGCTACTTCCATCACCTGGCGCCTTAGGGGTAACGGTACCAAGACTTGACGTAGTGGTTTCCCTCCGTTGACCCTCGGGTGCTGGAAGATTCGGTACAGGATCTTGGCCTTCACCTCGAAATAGACCGTACCACTGCCTTTGGTCACGTGGTCTTGGCGGTTCCTGTACTTGTTTAAAGTACTATCAGCTTCCTGGAGCTGGATCAGCTTATCTCTGTCCACGATGGCAGCTTTAGAGTTGTCGGCGACCTTCAGTGGCGTAGACGTCTTGTCTCTCTTGGCCTGGGCCCTGGTGGTGACAGCACCGACGATCTCTGGTCGGCAGGGCTGAGCCGGAGTAACCACATTGTCCCGTAGCAGCTCTGTAAGGTCTCCATCGGGAAACGGCAATGGATCCTCCTCCACAACTTCGACGCGTTGGGTTGAGGCAGGACTCCACTCTGGATCGGGGTCGTCGGGTCGTCTCGCGCCGTCGATATTCCCGATCATCAAATCATACAGCGGCTTCTTCAGGCAAACCGCTTCGACTTCGCCTATGTAGAAAGGGGTGTTGACATGAATTTTTGCAACTGGCGCTTTCACACATTTGCTGTCGGCCATGAGTGTCCATTTAAAATCGCCAGTGAACTGTTCTTTAGCGATTAGGTCTTCTTTGACGATGACCCCACTGCAGCCAGAGTCTCTTAAAACAGTCACTTCATGATTTCCGACGCGTCCCTTTGAAACAGGCATGTTCTGGACGGTCACAGCTGCGCTGGCGACGACGGGGATGGATTTTCCGTTGGCAAGGAGAAGTTGGCCATCAGTCATGCACTCTTGCACGTCCGCAGGGGTAGCTGTGCGCTCGGTCTCACTCGGAAGAATGACGCTCCCGCCGCACACTTGATGGTCAGATCTACTGGTTTGCCGTTGATTGGAGAACCGCCTCTGCCGGTTGCCCGCCGCTGCATTGTCCGTACTGCTCCGCTGTCCGCTATTTCTGCTTTGAGGGCAGCTGGCAGCTCTGTGGTCTGTAGCGTTGCAGATAAAACATCCTCTCGAGTGTCCTTCCCTGGAAGGTGGCGTGGAGTCAGTGTGTCTCTGGCTCGTCTGGCTCCCCTGGATCTGGTTCCCATGGCTTGCCGTCTTCTGAAAGTGTTTCGTCGCGCTGGGTGGCCCCAACGTTTTCTCATGAGCGATGAGATATCTTTCAGCAGCCTCAGCAACGTCTTTTAGCGTCTGCAACTTTTGTATTTCCAAGTGGATCGCAAGGTCCTTAGGGCAGGCGTTGAGTAATTGTTCCCTCACGATCAGCTCATGGAGACTCTCGTAAGTCTTCCCTTTGCCTGATAATTCCACCCACTTGTGTAGATATGACGACAGGCGCTCCACAAATTGCTTTGGTGTCTCGTCTGACAAAGGCCGGCATTCACGAAAGCGTTGACGGTAGCCCTTTTCTGTAAAGTTGTAGCACTGCAATAGGGCCGCTTTCAAAACGTCGTAGTCTTTGGCGTCATTATTCGACAGTCTACTGTAGACATCGAGCGCCTTCCCCGTCAGTAGTGCGCTGAGTATGATCGCCCAGTCTTGACGTTGCCATTTAGCGCTTTCGGCGAACCTTTCGAACCTCGCTAGATAGCTGTCGATCTGGTCCTTTTCATCGACGAATGCTGGCAATTTTGGAGCTTTGAAGTCGCTGATAACGTGTGGCGCGTGCTGCTGTTGTTGGATGCGCGCCATCTCTAACTGGTATTGACGCTCAGCTTCTAATCGTCTCTCTTCCATCTCTCTTTCTTGACGCCGCTCTTCTCTTTCTTCTCGGCGACGCTGCTCCTCTATTTCTCTTTCTTCACGCCGTCGCTCATCTTCTCTTTCTTCACGCTGACGTTGTTCTTCTCTTTCTTGTATTCTCTCCTGAGACTTGACGTACTCCGTCAGCTGTTTGCCTTTTAGATTCAGTTGCATCCCTTTCTGCCAGAAGTCAGCCATCTTGATGCTTCTGGAAAGTTCTTGACTATGCTGTACCTTTCTAGACTGTTCTAGAACAGCACGCTTTCTGCAGTAGCGCTGATGCTTGTCACTAGTCGCCTTCGCTGACGCAGGCCCCGCTGTCCTCGTCGTATGCGACGCTGCACCACGCTGGTGTTGATGTATACGCTCCTGTGCTGAAGTAGACGCGACGTTCGCTCGCCGCTCTCTGTAATACTGGCGATGTAGCTCCGAGACTGTTCCTCGACGTAGTCTTGCGGCAGCTACGTAGTCCCGATCTGTTGTTCGCTCACGAAGCAACTCTTCAGCGACTACACGCCCTTGCAGTCAACCCGAACCTATCGGTGATGTAGTCCCAGTATGTTGGCCCCTCTCGACGCAACTCGTTGGCGGCTACCCTCGATGACTGCCTCTCGTAACGTTGACTCGCTTGTTGTCGCAGTTGAACCCTTGGCCATGGCGTGAATCGCGGCTTGACCCCCAAAATGTTACACTCTGTTTGATGATGGTGTTTTTCGTTATCAGTATTTGATTCAGCCCCGATGCTGAAGTCCTGATAAGGTGTAACTCAGATTCGTTTATTCACACAGCCTGTCCAAACAGCGTACAAATCACAAAGTCGACGTATGAAGTTTTCCACTTTTATTCAGCATACATCAACAACTGCATACAATTCTCAATTCAACTCAACAACTTTCACAGCAACTTTCCAAATCACTATCAACAACTTTTTTCTCTCAACAGCGACTCGGCACACGATTAAATAACCTCTCTCTTTTCTGGAACAATATGGTACATGGTAGAAATGACGTACTGCCACCAATCGAACTAAAGATCGTCATCACTGGCTTACGTCATTACACATTTTCTCTACTTCCGGGAACATTCACGACCTTCGATATCCATCCGGAAATTTCTATCAAGAGTAAACACGCAGATCCAGAAACTTCGCAAATTATCAACGTTATACAAAGCCTTTCCTAACAACAATGCAAACTCAAATCAAAGGTAAATAAACTCTATTATTGAATACTTTGCAAATCGAAACGATTAGATCTATCGTACATGCTTCCGACATACTTTCGTTCACGTTTCAACGTAACACTTGGTCACGAGGCAGACATGGACTTCAATACTGAGGCTTTGGGCATGGATTGATTCATAATACTTGTACCACTTCAAAACGCCTTTAGAGAAATTGAGCGTGCGTTCGTAATTGCTTTCCGTAACGTAGCCGTAGAGCATCGTTGGTGTATTACTACAGTAAATGCAAATTAGTACCCTACGACTACGAAAATGATACGTACTTTAGAAAGAGGGATTGAGCGCAAGTCCTTATATACTGTCCGTACCGTAAGAGTTGTTTTGCTAGCCTAGAGTTTTGCACTACACAACTAGGCCTACTACTGGTACTACTCATACTGATACTGTTCGTCTGTTGTTACGAGTAGTAGGCCTACTACTACTACATGCTAGTCTTAAACTACTATAAGTAGCCTGACTAGGCTTATCATCGATCTTGAAATTTGTATGAGTGAATTACCACGTCAGTTTACTGTTAACAACACTGGTCAGTTCCATCAGCAAAACCTAATCAGCCTACATGATCATGGCCGCCATGTCACTCTAAACAAGACATTCGAGTTGGTTGCGTGTAGATCTGTAAAAACACTTTCCTCACTAACACATCAACCAAAAGTTATGATAACTTCATTCCTAAGACAATGAACTATCGAGAAAATAATACATTACAGTTGAAAAATTACAAATGTCGATACAAACTACTTACGATTTCAGCGTTCGTATAAATCCCGTTTCTCACGGTCACTCGTAAGGCAACTAGGCCAGACAGCCGTAACCCACGCCCTTTAACCTTTGCACTGCGCAAAAAGCTGTGACGTCAAGACAAAAAGTAGTTCTCGAAACGATAGGCTTACGCTACTCTCATCATTACGAACGCACGCTCAATTTCTCTTTTGTCCCAGACTTGCTGTAATGTAGTAGTAGTAGTAGTAGTAGTAGTAGTAGTAGTAGTAGTAGTAGTAGTAGTAGTAGTAATAGAGGTAGTAGTAGTACCACTGCAGATAATAATAATAATAATAATAATAATAATAATAATAATAATAATAATAATAATAATAATAATAATGGACGCGCTTTTCCCTAAATCAGCAATAAGGCTCAAAACACTACAGTCTGTACATGCTGACGTGTTACACGCTCAATAAACACACGAGTATAACTTTGTTACTCAAGACAGAGAAACCGCTATTACAACACAGACAGAAAATCGAATTTCATTTTGAAATTATCAATTGATTGCATCCAATACCATTGTCGCAGAGATGGATTAGTTAAGACCAAGACAACTTTATTATCTTTCACCAGAAATTAGGGAGGGAACCGGAGTACCCAGAGAAAACCCCCGGTTACCTGATGTACAGCGGAGATGGTAGCAAACAGAAGGCGCTAACACACTGACATTGAAAGTAATTGTGATAGCGCAACTGCTCAAGATGGCACAAGTGACCAGCTTCTCTAGCCTACCACACCGTCAAATACCCAGAAAAAAGCCATTATGAAGAATGGACTGGTGATAGGAAAAACAAAAAAACTATAATTATGACGGCTTGCAAGGGTCAAAAACAAAAGAACTGCACTACATTGATTTTTTTTTCCTGTCTGTATGTCTGTCTGTCTGCGTACGCGTGGTTGCGTGGGTGCGTACGTGTGTCTTTCTTTCTGTCTTTCTCTCTCTCTCCGTCTTTAATTTGACACTCGATTTAAAAAAAAACAAAACATTTTTTTAAAAAGACGTTAGGGTCGACTTTAAATCTCAGTATATATTTTGAAAAATCCCAGGCACTTTTTCCACCCGAAGAGACAGCACAGTTTTCATTTCCAAAACTAGGATTTGGCACGGAATGGCGTATTATTAATAGCTCAACAATGATTGACCTATTACAGTAACTGTGGTTTTCTAAAGTGTCGCTGTCAAATGCTGTCGCACAAAGTAAAGAGTAGGGGTGAGGGTGAGGTGGGCGAGAGCAGGTGTGGGGGCGGGGGCAGGTGTGGAGGGGAGGGCGGGTGCAGGTGTGGAGGGGGGGGAGGCGGGGGCGGATTAAAACGTAAGACAATTATTTACCTGTCCAAAGCATTACTTTATAAAAGTTGTTTCCGGTCTAGCAAAACAACGACGTCGAACAATCTGTACAATGTGTAAAGGAAATTATAAGTGTGTGTGTGTGTGTGTGTGTGTGTGTGTGTGCGTTTGTGTGTGTGTGCGTGCGTGTAGGGGAGAATGTCGCCAAGAATGACGTTGTTACGTATTGTCATAAAATGTGTTACAATTATGAAACAGTATACAACTAATGCATATAATGGTTTAAAAAAAGAAAAAAGAAAAACGACTATACTGTCATGACCGTATTTCACGAGCGGCCATATTTAACACTACACATGCTTTCAACAAAGTCTTACCCCTAAGGATGCACGGAGTGTGACAATTAGTTTTAATATAGTTCATTGTTGTAGTTTTATTTTTTTAATTTTATTTGTTATTTTATTTTTATAATTTATTATTTTATTTAATTTGTTTTTTGCTTTTGTTTATAAAACTTTATTTATTATTTTAGTTTAGTTTAGTTTAGTTTAGTTTACAATATTTAATATATATTTTATTTGATTTTAATTTTTCTTGGTCCGAGTAAAACCCTGAATTGAACTAAGTTCTGATTTGGCTCCGAGACAGGTTTTAACGACCGCTTAAACCTTTCTAGTCTACTGCACATGCATTGAAAAACACAAACTATTACAGAACGCATTGAGCAAACAAAAGCCATCAATCGGATTCTAGTTCTACACTCTTCTCAACCACGAAGTAATTGCGCTAATGAGATTTCGATTATTATTTCAATCTGACAGATTTAATTATTGTGAATGTGCAGCACTATTTTTTGTTGCGTTGTCTTTCGGCCAAAACGTTGGGCCAGTCTTATGAACTGCAGTAGGCTTATATTCATTACAAATCTCTCTCTCTTTCTATTTCTCTGTCACTCATCCTTCCTCTCTCATAATGTATGACTGTTGGTAAATATAAATCATAAGTTTAATTCTGATGGTGTTTTTTTTCCACCCCAGACCTATGTGGAAATACTTTTAAATAGCCTTGGAGAATCAGAATTGTAGCCAAATGTCATTCTTGCGTGTACTTTTAGGTCAAGGTCATTATCAATGTACTTCACCATTTTCTAAACACATTTTGCGCTGTTTCTAAAAACTGGCTAAACCGATTTGGATTTTTTTTTTGCTTGCACAGAGTTACGATGGTGGTCTAGCATTCCACGTTTCCCGTTTGCTTGGTTAGGCCTAAAGCCCTGTCACAACATCGCCAACAACATCAACATTTCTGTCAATGGGTGTCAATGTCTGGAAATACATTTGACTGGCTTGCCATCTTTTTGTGGTTGTTATTGTTGTTGCTTACCACGGCGCAAGAAGAAGACAACGTCTGGGCTTTAACAAAAGCAGGAAAAAATCAAAACCAACGAGGAAGAAAAAGACGAAGGAAGGAAAGTCGCATGGAAAACTGGAAGAGAACGAAGAAAGGAAGGACGGAGAGGAGGGGAAATGAAAGGAGAGGAAAAGAAAGAAAAAAAGGAGAAGAAATGAAAGGAAAGGAGAGGAAAAGAAAGGAAAAGAAAGGAGAGTAAAACAAATGAAAAGAAAGGAGAGGGAAAGAAAGGAAAAGAAAGGAGGAAAAGAAAGGAAAGGAAAAGAAAGGAAAAGAAAGCAGAGGAAAGGAAAGGAAAGGAAAAGAAAGGAGAGGAAAGGAAAGGAAAAGAAAAGAAAAGAAAGAAAAAGAAAGGAAAAAAAGGAAAGGAGAGGAAAGGAAAGGAAAAGAAAAGAAAGAAAAAGAAAGGAAACGAAAGGAAAGGAGATGAAATGAAAGGAGAGGAAAGGAAAGGAAAGGAGAGGAGAGGAAAGAAGAGAAAATGAAAGGAAAGGAAAGGAAAGGAGAGGAAAGGAAAGGAGAGGAAAGGAAAGGAAAGGAGAGGAGAGGAGAGGAGAGGAAAGAAGAGGAAAAGAAAGGAAAGGAGAGGAGAGGAAAGAAGAGGAAAAGAAAGGAAAGGAGAGGAGAGGAGAGGAAAGGAAAGGAGAGGAAAGGAGAGGAAAGGAAAGGAGAGGAAAGGAGAGGAAAGGAGAGGAAAAGAAAGGAAAGGAGAGGAGAGGAAAGGAGAGGAAAGGAGAGGAGAGGAAAGAAGAGGAAAAGAAAGGAAAGGAGAGGAGAGGAAAGAAGAGGAAAAGAAAGGAAAGGAGAGGAGAGGAGAGGAAAGGAAAGGAGAGGAAAGGAGAGGAAAGGAGAGGAAAGGAAAGGAGAGGAAAGGAGAGGAAAGGAGAGGAAAAGAAAGGAAAGGAGAGGAGAGGAAAGGAGAGGAAAGGAGATGAGAGGAAAGAAGAGGAAAAGAAAGGAAAGGAGAGGAGAGGAAAGGAGAGGAAAAGAAAGGAAAGGAGAGGAAAAGAAAGGAAAGGAGAGGAAAGCACCCGGTACACATGGGTCGAACGCTACCAGAAGCATGCTTTTCTAGTCGCCTCAACAGGCTGCAAAGCATGCTCTTATGCTTGGGAGCATGCTTCCTATACGCTTCAAGCCCTAGGAGCATTGGCCAATGAACTCATGAAAATAGAAAATGTCAGTTTCCTCTCCTCTAGGGGACGAATTAGGTCAAACTGTATTTGTTTCTAGGTAGGTCAACAGTTTGAGAATGTTTTTGAACCGTTTGTTGACGCCGGATAGTGTCCTCACTTGGTTTTATATATTTTAAGAATCCAACAAAGCAAATGGGTTTTTGAGACGGAAAAAGCGGAATGATGTAGAGCAACATATTGTATATATTTACAGTGAAATTGCGCTTTTTCCGTCACTATAACGCTTGAAGCGTATAGGAAGCATGCTCCGAAGCATAAGAGCATGCTTTACGGCCTGTTGAGGCGACTAGAAAAGCATGCTTCTGGTAGCGTTCGACCCATGTGTATCGGGTGAGGAAAGGAGAGGAGAGGAAAGAAGAGGAAAAGAAAGGAAAGGAGATGAGATGAGAGGCAAGGAGAGGAAAAGAAAGGAAAGGAGAGGAAAAGAAAGGAACAATAAAAATCCAATAGGCAAGAGGGCAAGAACCAAAACATAAAGACAAAAAACAAAAGGAAGATAAAAGAGGCGGGAAGAAGAATGTGTGAATGCGACAGGATTTTGGCGTGCGCTGACTTCATTAGCAGTTCATTGTTCCGCCATCTTGCTGTTCTGCTGTCTGCGCCGCCTAGTGGAAACAAGGGAGATTAGCTGTTTCTACGGACGACAGCTCTTCCCGCACTTCTGCGCTAACAATGGGATGCCGGGCCAGAAGTTTCATAAGTATGACTTCGCGTTGTGTGGTACAAAGGTGCAACGGCTGAAATTTACACTGAAATTGTTATGTTGGTCTCTCCCGCAAATTGATCAATGCTAAACGGAATTGAAAATAGTGTGTGTGCGTGCGTGTGTGTGGGAGCGCGCGCGTACGTGCGTGCGTGTGTGTGTTAGAAGGGAAAGGGGGAACAAAAGGAGACAAAGGAGCAAGAGAAAGGGAGAGAGAGAGAGAGAGAGAGAGAGAGAGAGAGAGAGAGATGAGGGTAGGTATGGGGAGCAATGGATCATTACGTTGTGACAGTTTTGTATGTACAAATCTATTTGTGGGTTCCAAAGGCTGTGTGAACAGTTAATAGTATGCTGTTAGCTCTATGAACAGTTAATAGTATGCTGTTAGTTCTATGAACAGTTAATAGCATGCTGTTACCTCTATGAACAGTTAATAGCAGGCTGTTACCTCTATGAACAGTTAATAGCAGGCTGTTAGCTCTATGAACAGTTAATAGTATGCTGTTAGCTCAATGAATAGTTAATAGTGTGTGAACAGTTAATAGTATGCTGTTAGCTGTGTGAACAGTTAATAGTATGCTGTTAGCTGTGGGAATATAATTGTATCCTGTTAGCTCTATGAACAGTTAACAGTATGCTGTTAGCTGTGGGAACAGTTAATATTATGCTGTTAGCTCTATGAACAGTTAATTGTGTGTATTAGTATTAGCTCTATGAACAGTTAATAGCATGCTGTTAGCTCTATGAACAGTTAATAGCATGCTGCTGGCGCTATGAACAGTTAATAGCATGCTGCTAGCGCTATGAACAGTTAATAGCATGCTGCTAGCGCTATCAACAGTTAATAGCATGCTGTTAGGTCTATGAACAGTTAATAGCATGCTGCTAGCTCTATGAACAGTTACTAGCATGCCGTTAACTCTATGAACGGTTAATAGTATCCTGTTAGCTCTATGAACGGTTAATAGTATCCTGTTAGTTCTATGAACAGTTTATAGCATACTGCTAGCTCTATGAACAGCTCATAGCATGCTGTTAGCTCTATGAACAGTTAATAGCATGCTGTTAGCTCTATGAACAGTTAATAGCATCCTGTTAGCTCTATGAACAGTCAATAGCTTGCTGTTAGCTCTATGAACAGTTAATAGCATGCTGTTAGCTCTTTGAACAGTTAATAGCATGCTGTTAGCTGTGTGAACAGTTAATAGTATGCCGTTAGCTGTGTGAACAGTTAATAGTATGCTGTTAGCTGTGTGAACAGTTAATAGTATACTGTTACATGTGTGAACAGTTAATTGTATGTTGTTAGCTGTGTGAACAGTTAATAGTATGATGTTAGCTGTGTGAACAGTTAATAGTATGCTGTTAGCTCTATGAACAGTTATTAGTATGCTGTTAGTTCTATGAACAGTTAATAGCGTGCAGTTAGCTTTATAAACAGTTAATACCATGCTGTTAGCAATATGAACGCTTAATAGCACGCTGTTAGCTCTATGAACAGTTAATTGCATGCTGTTAGCTTTATTAACAGTTAATAGCATGCTGTTAGCGCTATGGACAGTTAATAGCATGCTGTTAGCGCTATGGACAGTTAATAGCATGCTGTTAGCTCTATGAACAGTTAATAGTATGCTGTTAGCTCTATGAACAGTTAATAGTATGCTGTTAGCTCTATGAACAGTTAATAGTATGCTGTTAGCTCTATGAACAGTTAATACTATGCTGTTAGCTCTATGAACAGTTAATAGTATGCTGTTAGCTCTATGAACAGTATTCAGGACATATGTGGAGTTTTTTTGATTTATTGTTGCTTTAGGTCCAGCGGACTCCTCCGAGCCAAATCAGGACCGGCATATGTGGAGTGGGAAGTGCGGTAGGGATAGTACTCAAAACTAAATTCACCGTCTTCATCTTTATAACAGAAGGTAAACACACACACAAACGCCAACAGAGTAGTGGAATTGGAAATGGGTATTGTGGTTTGTAAAAGAGAAGTAGAGAACCCTGCAAGTGGAACCAAACTCGCCACAGCTTGAGACAATTTTCTGTAAACTAGTCCAAGACACGCGCACTACGGACAATTTGCACTTCTCTCTTTCTCTCTCTCTCTCTCTCTCTTTCTCCTTCTTCGCCTTCCCCATTCCCCTAAAATAATCTGTATTTCGGTAGAATGGTACTTAAACGCAACACTTTCCCGCAATAACTGTTTTGTGGTCCGATTAGGTCTTACGTCACCTATATTCGAAACACTTAGCGTCATTCTTAGACATACTCCCACCAAACAACGTACGTCATTCTTAGAAATGTTCTAACCAATCAAAACCATTTTTAGAAATATTCAAACCTCTCAACGTCCTTCTCAGAAATATGCTAATCAATCAAGATCATTATTAGAAATATTTTAACAATGGGAACAGTTTTCACAAACGCGCTCGTTATCACTGTGTTTTGTGCCTGCCTTAAAATTTTCATTGGAAAGTACTTTAGGCTGTAGATGGAGAAGACGAACTGGACTTGGGTATTATAGGTAGGGTATTATAGGTAGGATATAATAGAAAGGGTATTATAGGTAGGGCATTATAAGTAGGGTATTATAGGTAGGGTATTATAGGTAGGATGTTATAGGTAAGGTATTATAGGTAGGATGTTATAGGTAGGGTGCTATAGGTAGGGTGCTATAGGAAGGGTATTATAGGTAGAGTATTATAGGTAGAGTATTTTAGGTAGGGTATTATAGGTAAGATATTAAAGGTTAGGTATTATAGGTAGGGTATTATAGGAAGAGTGTTATAGGTAGGTGTTATAGGTAGGGTGTTACAGATAGGATATTACAGGTAGGGTATTAAATATATGGTAGTAAAGGTAGGGTTTTGTTGGTAGGGTATTATATACAGGGTACTATAGGTAGGGTATTATATGAAGGGTGTTATAGGTTGGGTGTTATAATAATAATAATAATAATAATAATAATAATAATAATAATAATAATAATAATAATAATAATAATAATAATAATAATAATACAGGATGCTATACGTATATATAGGTAGGGTATTATAGGTAGGGTTTATAGATAAGGTATAATAGGTAGCTTATTATAGGTAGGGTATTATAAGAAGGGTGTTATAGGTAGGATAGTAAAGGTAGGGTTTTATTGGTAGGGTATTATATATAGGGTATTATAGGAAGGGTGTTATAGGTAGGGTATTATAGCCAGGGTATTATAGCCAGGGTATTATAGCCAGGGTATTATGGTAGCAGGAGTGGTTTATATATAGATGGGAGTACGGGAGAGAGATTTGAGATTATGGAGGTGGAAGGTGTGGAGTCTCACAGTGCTGTTTCCTTTGCTACCCTTCTTACCTCCCTTCCATGTTGTGGATGTTGAGGATTAGGAATGTCTATTAGCAAAGGTCGGAATCCCTCTCACAATTCAAGCATATCGCCCTAGCCCAGACCTGGGTCCTGCCAGATGCCACTTACACCGAGTATCTGTTTTCATTGAAGTCCCAATGACTAAATTCAATAACACATCAACAAAACTCCTGTTGTCTTTTAATACTCGGTAGCTATCATAATGCTGAATATGATTTGAAAACGTCAGCAAGTTAAGTTTGCACACTATTACAATTTACATGTACTTCTAACAGCTACAGAGAGTGTTCAAGACTAGAAGGAGCAATGTAATACCCACAGTGCAATTTCAACACACTGTTGCACAAACGTTGCTCGCATGACTTCCATTTAAGTTTTGTATTGCCCACAGACGCCTTGGTGTTTCAGAGAACGTACAACTCACATATATTAAGGTAGCTAGGCTTTTTAGAGGTCAAAATGTTTGGTAAAGGCAATTTTAATGAGGCCTACCATCTATTAAAACTGAAAGCAGGTTGTTTATGAAAAGAAGCACAGTATGCAAATATATATTCACCAAACAATCTCAAACAAATAGGCTTTTTATCCTCAAACAAACTAAAATCGTTGTTGAAATTGAATCTAAAACATTTCAAGCCAATCCAAAACAAGTTACGAGTATAAACCATGTCCTATGTCAATCTAGATGTCAAACATGTGCAACTTTTCAAACAAACATAATTTTAAACCCAGTTTTCAAAATAAACATTTATCTTTTTGTTTGACAACTCTTTTTCACCAAGAAATGGAATGAGAGACACCACATTGCTGATTTCTTGCTGTGTGCTTGTTTTCTTGGCAATATTATCGCGCGCGCACACACAAACACACACACATACACACACACACACACACACACACACACACACACACCACAACCTCCATCACCACCTCCAACTCCAGACACAAGCAATACACACGCACGCAAGCATTCGCACACACATATATTGTGTTGTTCAACTCACTCTTTGTCTTGAACTCGCTTAAAGGTCTAACTTGTAACAACCTCTAGCAGTTCAGTTGGAGTTTTAACAACAACATGTTACCACAGAGAAAAGGGGCAAAGGGTAATGTTTGGAGGCTCGCCCTGCCATGTTTCCACATTGTTGAATGCCTAAATGTGAGCTGCAACAGCCACACATGCCTAACAACCGCCATGACATGAATGGTAGGGAAGGCATGCCACGATGCCTGCACGTCAGACGGAAAAATGTCTGTGTGTTGCTTACTCCTCTTACCCTCGTCCTCAAGTCTTTTGCTCAGTACACGTATCTTACCAACCCGTTCGACGCAGTAAAACCCACAGCTCCATTTACAAATAAATTATTAAATTAAAAAAAATAAAATAATAATAATAATAATAAGTACCTAAATTAATTAATTAATTAATTAATTATACTACTACTACTACTACTACTACTACTACTACTACTACTACTAGTACTACTACTACTACTACTACTAAATTGACTTTTATAACATTATTGCAGAATCAGAATCAGATTTAGAAACATTTTCTTAATTAATCCATACTTCGAAAATACATTACAATGTCCGCTCCGTACTAATGTTAAAAAACACAACTTTATTATTTCTTCTTACCGCACCGAACATAGCGCAGACTCCTAACATTTAAAGCAGTGCCCTCACAAAAAGACAATATAAAAAGATATTATATAGGTTCAATCATTTTAAATAACTTTGTTGTGGTAGTAGTAGTAGTAGTAGTAGTAGTAGTTGTTGTTGTTGTTGTTGTTGTTGTTGTTGACTTTCTTTTTTTCTTTCTCGTTCCCAAACTAAAACCAAGGTCTCCACGATACAAAGCAAGTCTGGCATATGCCTTATATATACAGAAGAACAAGAAGTCTTGGACAGATGGACAGAGTACTGCTCTGATCTTTACAACCACACACCAAACGGAGACCCATCAGTTCTAGCATGTCTAAATAACAGATAAGAAGAAGAAATCCTCTCAATTCTCCGAGAAGAAGTTGAGGCAGCAGTGCAATCGGTGAAGAAGGGAAAGTCAGCGGGAGTGGACAACATACCCGCGGAACTGCTTCAAGCAGGAAGAGAAGCGATGATTGACGCACTCACCATTATCTGTAACAAGATCTGGCAGAGTGGGGAGTGGCCTACACCATGGACCCAGTCGCTTGTCATCACTCTTCCCAAAAAAGGTAACCCTCAGAAATGTGAAAATTTCCGCACCATCAGCCTCATCAACCATCCCAGCAAGGTCCTCTTGAAAATAATACTCAACAGGTCGAAACACCAAGCTGAACAAATCATAGCTCAAGAGCAAGCAGGATTCAGGGCAGGGCGAAGTACCACTGAACAGATTTTCAACCTCCGAATAATCTGCGAGAAATACCTACAGCACCAACAACATCTATATCATGTGTTCCTAGACTTCAAAAAGGCGTTTGGCCTAGTCTGGCATGCAACTCTGTGGGCAACCATGAGAGTGTACAACATCAGTCCATAAAATTATTGAAGTAATCAAAAGCCTGTATGACAACGCTACCAGTGCAGTCCTCCATAGCAACGCCATCGGAAACTGGTTCAGAACAACAATCGGTGTGCGTCAGGGATACCAACTCTTCAACATCTTCCTAGAGCGCATCATGTCAGATGCCCTTGCAGATCACGAAGGCACAATCAGCATGGGGAGGGGGGGGGGACAGCAATCTCCAACCTTCGTTTTGCGGATAACACTGATGGATTGGCTGGAGAGGAACAAGAACTTGAACAGCTGGTACAGAGGCTTGACACCACCTCCAGAGCTTATGGAATGGAAATAAGTGCAGAGAAGACCAAAATGATGACCAACAACACCAATGCCATCAACACGGACATCAAAGTCCAAGGCCAATCCCTCAATACAGTGCATAGCTTCAAATATTTAGGAGCCATTGTATTAGACAATGGGTTCCGAAAGGAAGTCCTCTCCAGGATCGCACAAACAACTGCTGCCCTGGCGAGGTTGAAGCCAATTTGGAAAGACAGGACCATCAGTCTACATTCCAAGGTAAGGCTGCTGCGCTCCCTTGTCATCTCCATCTTCTTATATGCTTGCGAAGCATGGACCCTCACAGCAGATCTACAACGAAGAATACAAAGCTTGGAGATGAGGTGCTACAGAAGACGTCTGGGCATTTCCTATACCCAGCACATCACCAAGTCCGACAGACAATCACACAAGCCATTGGACAATACGATGACCTGCTCAAAGTGGTGAAAAAAACGAAAACTCCGATGGTATGGCCACGTCACCAGATCATCAGGGAGCCCGAAAAAGAGGTGGGAGGACAACATTCGAGAATAGACTGGTTTGACACTGAGCAAAACAATCAGGGTTGCTGAGGACAGGGAAAGATGGAGTACGCTGGTTAAACGATCATCTGTGGTGCCCCTACGACCTCCGAGTTACGTGATAGGATAGGAAACTAAAATTGTTGGACATCACCACAATGATGAGATTTTGGGGGTACGTGATTGTCTTTAATCCCGCAAAGGTAGACACATTTCGTCTTCTATGATAAACTAATGTATTGGCTTCAAGTTAAACTTTAAGACATAATTCAACCCCCAGGACGTAAGAATGAAGATAATAATGAAAGCGGAATACGGATAGAAAGATTAATAAGGACAGAAGAAGGATGAAAAATAAGGACCAGAACAACTAATAATACTGGATGCTATTCACAACTTTCCGGCACCTCTCATAAAAACTCGTGGGTATCGCCATTATAAATTAAAACGAGGTTATATGAAACCAAGTTCCGGTATGGCTTGTTTTGCTTTTATCAAAGCTTGATGCGTGACTTTTAAATATGGCAAATTGCCGAAAACGACGATTGTTAGAGCCAGAAAACGAGTGGGATAAGTATAAAAACGGTGGAGGAAGTACATGCTCAGTGAAAGAATGCAAAAAACAATCGTAGAGGCCTGTATTTGTGGCGATTTCGGAGGTGCGTCGATCATCGACAGAAAGTGAAACAGGACCTGAAAACTCTTGTAGTTTTCCATAGCTTCGCCGTCGCAACCTTCACAAAACACGAAGTAACTGACTATGTTAGGCTAGCGTTGTGGCCAAGTGGGCTAAGGCGGGACTAACTTGCCTTGTCCACAAGCCAGAAATCAATGGCGCCTGACAGGTGTGAGTTCGAGCCAGCATCTGGGCGTTATGTTTTTCCGAATATTTTTCAAAAATTCACAAATAATGTTAGATAGGTAGGGTTTAGGCGCGCCACTGGCGATAGAATGGGATAATAAACTGCAGCAAAAAAAAATAAAAATATGTGAGGGTACGATACAGGTGGCAAGTGACACATGTTATTATTCTTGAATATTTGGAAATAACTCACTAAAACACGCGGAGAAAAAAAAAACCGGAAGTATTTTTCATAGAGGGGATTCCCGTTGGTGCATAGGATAGCAGAAAAGTGTGAATACGCTCCTTCTTTCTAATCCTATCCTATCCCTTAACTCCAAGGTCGTTGGGGCACCACAGATGATCGTTTAACCAGTGTACTCCATCTTTCTCTGTCATCCTTCCTAAATCAGGCACAAAACGCGGCGATCTGCAACTAACATACAAGATGAATATAGATGAAAAACGAATAACAAAGCACGGAGGGGAAAAACAAAATCAAAAAGAGGAGAAAACAAAAGGAAGGTACCTTAAGGAAAAGAAAGAAGCCGAGAGAGAGAGAGATACCTCAAGAAAGAGGAAGAAAAAGAGAGGTAAAGGTACCTTAAGAAAGAGAGAGAGAGAGAGAGAGAGAGAGAGAGCCCTTAAGAAAGAAAGAGAGAGGGGTGGCCTCGTGGCGCAGTGCATCATTAGTCGCCGGATTCCTATGCCAAAGGTCGCGGGTTCGATTCCCGCGAGGGGCGAACGTGTGTGACTTAGATACGAGACTATTGAGGTCACCGAGGGTTTTCTTCGGGCACTCCGGTTTCCTCCATCCCTTCAATAATGGTACTGGACGCAGTCAAAAAAATTTGTAAAAACAATTTAAATTAGATTTTCTTTCCGTCTTCGAGTAGCGATCTCCCTGCCTTTACACCACCTGTTCGAGTGATGAATGTGTATTTGTTGTGTGTGGATGATACAGGTGAGCGTGTATGTTGGTACAGATCGCCGCGCTTTGAGCCTGATTGATTTGGGGAAAGGCGCGTATATAGCATCCAGTATTATTATTATATTATTACCTTAAGAAATAGGAAGATAGAGAGAAGTACCTTAAGAAAGAGAAGGAGGAGGAAGAAGAAGAAGAAGAAAGAGAGAGACACAGAGAGAGGTACCTTAAGAGAAGGAGGAGGAAGAAGAAGAAGAAAGAGAGAGACAGAGAGAGAGAGAGGTACCTTAAGAAAGAGAAAGAAGGGAGTGAGGTACTGAGGAAGCAGCAGATTTTCTGGAGTCACGGATTACCTTCCTATCCCAGGGCGGAATAATAATGTAATAAACTACGCCTCTGGAGTCAAGAACAGCGTGGGACAATGCAGCCCTCATTTGGTCAACGGAAGCTTGCATAATTCTAGTGTAAAATGCTAGCAAATTCGCCATCACACACTCAATAAGCCTATTTATACTTTGTCTTGGATGGTGCCGCAGCGCAGAAAGTGACCCAAATTGGGTGATAAATATGTTTACAAACTTTAATTCCAAAATCCATTATTATGAACTACGACATAACAATTATGGTTGGTTGTTTATTAACATCTTCTTCCTTGAGATAACGATTGTATAACTGGGTGTACATTTAATGCGACGGTAGTTTACACGACGTCACAATTGAAACTGGGTCTGCTAATTGTGCAGAACCATGTCCAACCACATCAGCAGATTTAAATCAAATAGGTGTGCTTTATAAGACCAGAACTTAACTATATGACATAAATCCATGTACAAAGATTACGGAAGTACAAAAAAAGACTTAGTTGTTCCAACAAAGAAGAGGAGAAGGGGGGGGGGAGAGAAAGAAGTAAGAAGAAGAACAACAACAATAACAACAACTATTATTATTATTATTATTATTATTATTATTATTATTATTATTATTATTATTATTATTATTATTATTATTATTATTATTATTATTAACAACAACAACGACCCTTTACATACAAAGATGATGACTTGAGATGGAGGTGAAGAAATGGAAGCATATCAATTACAACAATAAACTGACAAACAAGAAGAGCAGACGAGCAAGAAGACAAACAAAAAGAGAAAAAAAGATGATCAGAATGAAAATATTTTGTAATTTAAATCAGTACAATCGATGAGCGAGTTGACGTAACAGTACACGCGCACAGAGAATGAGTGGTATTAATAAATGATTGAATTAAGCGATTACTGAATTCATTAATGAAACGGTCAAGGGACCAAGCAGTTGAAATCGCAACAAGCTAAAGTCACGGGTTGACACTACATCTCATGAACAAATAGTGAATGAATGAATAACCATATATATATGAATGAATTAATTAATTAACAATGTCGAAATTGCGGAGTCGACGTTGCAAGAAATATGGGATGATAAAATATAGTTAATGAATATAGAACGAACGAATGAATGAATGAATGAATGAGAACATACAAAGATACTGACCACCAGGTGGCGATGGCGGCGACGTGAGCAGCATGAAAGGCAAGCAGCAGCAGCAGTCGACACAACAGCTGACGCCACCTCCTCAACCCCCCTGCCATCTTGTCATAATCCCCTCAATCCGTCCGTACCTAGTCTCTGCCTGCAAAACAACAATGTGCATCTTCATTACCAAACATCACTGTGCATAGGTTGTGTAACAAAGGATATTTCAACCAATCGTCTTCGCTATAAATGAAGTTAACTGTAACCGTTCTTTGACATTGTAATAACTCCGCCCTACGACAGCGATTTTGTGCAAACAACAAACTTAAACCATGGGCGTCTTCAATGTATTGGAAATGTACCCAGCTTGACTTGTAATAATTCCACCTGTCCTACCCCGAAAAGTGGACATGTGACAATGGACGTCTCTCACGTATCACCCACATATAATGAAGATGTGAATTGCAAATATCTTTGTTATCATTTTACATTAGTTTTAACATCGGAAACTTTCTCCTTTATCTAACCTATACTTAGTGGCTGCCTGTATCAAACGACAACAGACATCTTCATTGTAGTTGACAGTTGAAGATGCATTAATTTTTCAGCATTATTGTGATCATTCTTTTAACAGTATTTATTACATGCGCCTTGAGTCGTCTTGTGGTGAGATATGTGCGTGTTGTAAGATCTCGTATTATTATTATTATTATTATTATTATTATTATTATTATTATTATTATTATTATTATTATTATTATTAATATTATTATTATTATTATGAATGCTATTGTACATGTTAATACTGATTATCCAAATGATTTCTTTCATAAATTGGTCGTAAAAGGATTAAATCTTGATTATTAAAATTAAAACCTCTTGACATAAGATAATCTTTTCATTATTTATTTATCTATTTATTTAATCCTTCTTACGATGCAGCGCTTTTCAGCTCAAGAGCTGCTCAAGGCGCTGGCCGATACAAGATTCATATCAAGCTGCGCGAGGCGCCAACTTGCAGCCTTTGGGCGCATAGTCTGACAGCACAATCATTCCGCCCTGCTCTGTTCTTGCTGCTTGGAAACACCAGACTGTCATCGTCAGGATTGTGGCTGTCAGCTTAAAGACGTAATTGGAATAAGTACCTCATTATCTCTGAAGATAAACATTTTCAACAATATTGAATTAAAGTGGACAGCAGATAACAGAAAAATTCAACCCATGTTAAACAACTGCCTTAATTATTCCGCTTTTTGTAGCCCGCGAGAAAAGACAATGAGTTGAGTAATGCTTATGTTACATCTTCATACACAACGACATTAGCCCAGCCACATCCGTTCTAAGTCACTGCTTTCAGTTTGGTTATTATTCATATTCAATACTCAAACGTGAAACCAATAATATACGCTAGTGCCATCATGGTAAAGAAAGTTTTGACGTCATCAATGCTGCTACAAGACAAACAATTACCACTGTCCATACATCATCATCCTCATCATCATCATCACTAATCTGGGGGGGGGGGGGGAGGGCTTAACGAAAACATTAATTTATAGTTTTGGCACGAGACATATTGATAAAATGCAGAAGAAATAACATCTAAAGAATGAAGTTAATAGACAAACCACCACAAACATTAGAGGTCGTGCATTCTCACATCAATCTTCTTTAATGTGTCAGCGTTAACAATTTCAATTTCTCAGCGTGAGAGGGTAGAAGGAGGTTGGGGATGGGGTTGGGGTGAAACACGCGTACACAATATACCTAGGCTCCATGTCGAAGCCCCGGCTGTTGAAATACTCCAAGGGGACACCGGAAGTGACGTTTCACACGACGTACTGAACAGGAATGACGTATACAACAAGAGAGGCTGAAGGAACAGTTCTTGGAAGAAAGGCAATTTGCTAGAAAGCACAGAACAGGAGTAGATCGTCATTTGGAGAAAATGCTTCGTAGTTTCACTTAAAGCGCACACAAAGACGATAGGACAGAAAGACCAGGAAGCCGTCAGTCACCATGATCAATAGTCCTGCACGTTCCACAGTGACCAGACTATGTGGCCACCACACACTCCATCAACAATGTTAGTCGTTCACTCAACACATGTCTTGATTCACTAATATTTCCATCTCAACAGTTGGGTGGAACTAGTGGACAATCATTTGTGTAACTACTCGCACTGCAGACAATGTATTTAAAACAACTATTGAGAAATACCATCAATACCACGTTGTTTTTGACAAGTTTGGAAAGTTTCCATCTAATTCAGCTGTTCGCTGCTAATGCGGTTACTAAGCTCGAATTAAATGTAACTAGGCGTGAATACTGCCCTTCCTGCCATAACAATTTCACTCTTTTTTCTTCCAGAACTGGATTATTACTGACAAATGATCCACTATACCCACCACGCCGATGAAGAATGGCCAATTGGCCAGTGAAAAACACGTTATAAACTACGAAAAATGCAGCCACTGTAGCAGGGTCAGTTCGGCATGTATTCCGTAAAACACGTCCAGTGCTACACAGTGGAACAATCTGAAAAAAGATTCAACTTTGAGGCATGGGGGCTGACTTCGGGAAACTCAGAAGAGCACACCGCCCGAATTTGCCTGGTTGGCCCAACAGCTGTTTTGCCAGACTGACGATCGCTGCCTTCTTTACTCGCTAGGCCTTTTCTCGCTTCCCTCCCACAGAGCGGACAGAAGATAATCCACTGCAGGACGTCGTCTTGGCTTATCCAGAACATATGGACCTACCCGCACGGTCGGACAGTGAGTTTATGGCGCAGCAGTAAACTTTTCACCGAGGTTATCGCGGCATCAGTGAGACACAACAAACTGCTCTTTTACTAGCGGCGACTACAGCCGATACGTCGTAAAACCTCTTACTCTCTCGCTCCTACGCTCAGGCTACCACATCTCTGTTCTCCTGGCGTCTGCCTCCCTGCTTCACTGTTGGCATGTTTTTGCAAGTAATAACTTTTGAAGAAAAAACAGTTGGCAAGGTGGAGACAAGAAGAAAACAAAGTGAAAGGAAAAGAATGGAAGTTGAATGAGGAAAGGACTCAAGGGGAGAAAACTGTCCACTAATTCAACACTTAGCGCTGCGGCCTGCAAGATATCAACTGCTCTCCTCCACACCAAGCAATCTAAAAGAGAGAGAGAGGGAGTAAGTACAATAGGAAAGAAGTTGGAACCCGCCTATCCTCTTTGGAAAAACTTTGAGGAGAGAGAGGAGAGGAAAGAAAGAAAGCAAGAGGCAGGTAAGAGGAAGCAGGCAGTGTGCGATAGACTGTGGAAGAGAGATGGGCTGAGGGTTAGGTAGGGTGTAGACACAAATCTAGCACGGGAACGGCCCTAGGATGCTTACGACCTGAACTTCCGAGAGTTCTCTAAACAACAGTCCTGTTTGTGGGAAGCTGCGAAACTCCAACGTTATTCTTCCTGCAGGCGTAACACACACACAGACACACACACGTACAAACACACACACACATACATACAGAGAGAGAGGGATAAGAGGATGTGAAATGAAAAGAAAGGAAGAGAGGTTGTGAGGCGGAGGGAGGCGGAGGGGAGGCGGAGAGATAGAGGCTATGGGGTAGCAGAAGAGCAATGAAAGATATAAAATAACAGCGGCATAGGAAAAGGTGAAATATTTTCACCGTCAAGCTGTATATCTTAGAAGACAACGCATGTTGAAATTGACAACTGTGATTAGCAAAAATAAAATAAACCACAAAATACTACAATAGTAAAGACAGCACACACACAATTATTCATTTCCGGATTTTGGTCGATTCTGAAAATCGGATAATGAAAGCATGGGGTGAACGAAAAAGTCACAAATCCTTCCACTTTTGTCCTGCGATGTATAGTTTAATTACTTTACTATGCATTAGTGGACTATTTTGTAGGGTTGATCATGTTGTGGAATGCCTGTAGTAGACACAAACCACAGTTTGGCGCGTGGACTTGCACAAAAGACGACTCTGTCAATCCCCATATTTAATTAATGTCATCATTTAGATTAGCTCCTTTTAAAATAGTAAGGATCTCATTCCGGAGTCGGTAATATGTAAGTCAGAAAGATCGAACGTTTGGCGAGGCGTTTAAAGTGAGAAACGATATAGGTTTTGGCGATGGGTGCATTCTACAGTTAGAAAGGATGGAGGTTATGGTGAAGGGTGTATTTTTTAAGCTAGAAAGGATGGAGACTTCGGCGAGGGGTTTATTTCGAAGGGAAAAACAATGGAGACTTGGGCGAAGGGTGTATTCTACAGTTGGAAAGGATGGAGTGTTTGGCGAAGGGTTGATTTTGAAGGGAGTAAGACTGGAGAGTGTGGCAGGGCATATTTGTAAGTGGAAAAGAAGGCAAGCTCGTGGAGGACTGTGACTAGTTAGGTGGCGAAGTAGAAAGCTGACAGCAACGTCAAGACTGACACTGACGGATTGTAATCAGCCCAACACCGCTGACACCTACTACCTCGCTTCACTCTCACAAAAATGCACGCTGCTTTTTTTTAAACTTCCACTACCACTTTTTAACCGCTTTTCTTTCCTCTTTTCTCCACTTTGGGCTTGTTGGTGTTTTAGTTGTTTACTTTTAACTATAGGGCTTGAAGGGGAAACGACACAGAAGCCAGGTGAGCCAAGATCCACCAATCATAGATTGCGCCGTACAACACAAAAATGGGGAGGAGGTAAGTGGGTTACAGGGGGACATTGGGGAGAAGACGAGGTGGGGGGGTGAGGGGTGGACGAGGGCAGATAGACAAGAGATTTGCTGGAAGATAATTTGCGAACTATGCTCTTCATTACAAAGAGTGGGGAGGAGCCATGAGAATTATCAATAATAATTAATAGCACTTATCATATTTTCAACTAATCTTTTTTATTGTTTGGAGACAAGAAAAAGACTTTACAAGAGCTCCTGAAAATTTTTTTTGAAGCAAAACAATATTGTAAAATGTCAATACAAAAGTGTCTTCGCCTAAAACAAATGACGACCTTTAACCACCCTCTACCTACCCTTCACCCTATCTTACAAGGGCATATGCATATTTTAAATACACGGAGGTCAATAGTAGCAGTGGATGCAAAGTGTACCGCTAACTATACAAAACAACAAAAAAATAAAATAAATAAATAAATAAATAAGGTAATAAATACATTAATAAATATAATAATAATAATAATAATAATAATAATAATAATAATAATAATAATAATAATAATAATAATAATAATAATAATAATAATAATAATAATAATAATAATAATAATAATAATAATAATAATAATAATAATGGATTCTATTTACGCGCTTTTCTAACATATCATCAATCAGGTTCAATACGCGGCGATCTGTACCAACAACATACATACATGTTTAACACACTGTCTCATACACTACTAAAGACAGGACGAAGGCAGGGGAAGGATAATGAGTATTGTCAGACGGAATGGAAATACAATTTTATTTTGACATTTTTGATTGACTGCATCCAGATAAAACTACTAAACATTATTATTTAAAAAAAAATTGATTGTGCACAAAGCCGTTACCAGCTGAAGACCTAGGGCAGTTAATTGTTGTAGTACCACTGTCAAACAAAGGTGAAATGTACGTTTTAGCGACAGACATTTACAAAAAAATGACTTGGCGTAATGTCTTGACCTTCAAAGGTCCTCAATTCCAAGGTTTTTTTGCTTGTGGCCAATTGGCATTGTTGTACATTACACAATGATAAAGTGGGCATTGTTATGACATTACACAATGATAAAGTGGGCTTTGTTGTGACATTACACAATAATAACGTGGGCATTGTTGTGACATTACACAATGATAAAGTGGGCTTTGTTGTGACATTACACAAAGATAAGGTGGGCTTTGTTGTGACATTACACAATAATAAAGTGGGCATTGTTGTGACATTACAAAATGATAAAGTGGGCTTTGTTATGACATTACACAATGGTAAAGTGGACTTTGTTGTGACATTGCACAATGATAAAGTGGGCTTTGTTGTGACATTACACAATGACGAAGTGGGCGTTGTTGTGATATTACACAATGATGAGGTGGGCTTTGTTGTGATATTACACAATGATGAGGTGGTCTTTGTTATGATATTACACAATGGTGAGGGTCTTTGTTGTGATATTACACAATGAGGTGGGCTTTGTTGTGATATTACACAATGATGTGGCAGGCTTTGTTGTGATATTACACAATGATGGGGTAGGGCTTTGTTGTGATATTACACAATGCTGAGGTGGGCTTTGTTGTGATATTACACAATGCTGAGGTGGGCTTTGTTGTGATATTACACAATGCTGATGTGGGCTTTGTTGTGATATTACACAATGCTGAGGTGGGCTTTGTTGTGATATTACACAATGCTGAGGTGGGCTTTGTTGTGATATTATACAATGCTGAGGTGGGCTTTGTTGTGATATTACACAAAGATGAAGTGGTCTTTGATGTGATATTACACAATGATGAGGCAGGCTTTCGTTGCTCAAACCAACCGCTGCAGTTTAAATTTCCATTTCGTTTTGACAGGGAGTGATTTCCCCTGTTTTAACGGTACATCAGTACCTTAGACCTGTAACCTTTGACTCTATTTCTGAGTGAAACACGTGGCATGAAGAGTGCGTCTTTTGGTGTCTGAGGTAGGGTCTTTTTTTTTTTTTTATCAAACTCCAAAACAGACCCACCCAGCAATGGTTTTAACGGGTTGTCTGTCACCGGCTTTGGTAGATTCTGTGTTGTCTGTCACCGGCTTTGATAGATTCTGTGTTGTCTGTCACCGGCTTTGAAAGATTCTGTGTAGTCTGTCATCGTCTTCAGTAGATTCTGTGTTGTCTGTCACCGTCTTTGATAGATTCTGTGTTGTCTGTCACCGGCTTTGGTAGATTCTGTGTTGTCTGTCACCGGCTTTGATAAATTCTGTGTTGTCTGTCACCGGCTTTGGTACATTCTCTGTTGTCTGTCACCGCTTTTGATAGATTCTGTGTTGTCTGTCACTGTCTTTGGCAGATTCTGTGTTGTCTGTCACCGGTTTTGGTAGATTCTGTGTTGTCTGTCACCGTCTTTGGTAGATTCTCTGTTGTCTGTCTTAATAGGTAGAGAAACTACGGAATTTACTCATTAAAAAAACTATACTTCCAAAAGAGTAATTTTTATTGTAAGTTTATTTTTAGCAGTGGGGCTACACTCACTGTGAAAGGATCTGAGTATAGTGCGCTGGCACAGTGTGTCCCTGAAAGAAAAGCCAGTGGACATGCCAATGCCAACTGCAGTCGCCGGCAGCACGGTAGTGGTGTATAGTCAGCAACCATTACAATATATTTAAATTAAACTAATTTATTAATTTAGCTACATATGATTCAATTAATTATTTTATGACAAAAAGTACTGTCTTCACAACCTTTTATTTTTGAATTAATCTCTTTTGCTGAATGCACACTGAGCATGTGTCATGACGTGGTTATCAGCGCTATACAAGACTGCATCATCATCATCATCATCATCATCATCATCATCATCATCATCATCATCATCATCATCATCATCATCACAGGAGGTATGACTTTGGGGTATTGCTGTGATATATGCAGTGGAGAACGGGGAGGCAAGCCGCGGCACTGACAGGCCGCTTATTTTGTTGCGGGCTGTGCAATCCGCTATCACTGCACAGCTTTTGCAATAGTTTGTTTCATTTCCTCAGGCCGCCCAGTCCAAATAAACAACACCACGCTCCACACTGCAAAAAACATCATTTTATTTCTCTATGGACGTAGGGGCTGAGGTCTACTTCCCCTCAAGTCTGCTACCTCTTCACAGGCCGCAGCAACAGCTACGCTTTATGAACTGTGGCTTGACGTCTATCGCTCTCTACCTTCTTAAAAGGCGTGCGCGCGGGATGGCCGATGCGGAAGCACTCATGGGGGAACGCACTGACATAGTCAATTGCATGGAAACGCCTACATCAATGCGTACCAACGCGCTCAAATATACATATGCATAACTCACACAGACACACCCAAACAAACACATTTATACATATGCACACACCCACAGAGACACATAAATACATATGCATACACATATACACACGCACTTTCAAGCACGCATGCGCGCGTATACACCCACACATAACTCGGATCTATGCGAATGGGTCATTGATGTGCATGGACAAATGCCCAGTTTCTCCTATGAATGAAATGTAAATTTATACGCCTAACCTTTTACAAGCCCTAGGCGTTTACAATGGCAAACATTAACACATTCAGACATACAATACAATCTGACCAAACAAAGCAGTTGTGTAATCTGAAGAGGAAAGTTTAGTGAGGAAAATGGAAGAGATGAGTTTTTAAAGAGGTTTTGAATGACAGCATAGAAGTGGAGTGACGGAGTGAATGAGGGAGTTTATTCCAGATAGATGGGGCCTGGTAGGAAAAGGTGCGCTGGCCATAGGTTTTGGTGCGTACGGTTGGGATTTTAAAAAGACGGGTATCTGCAGAAGATCTAAGAGAGCGATTGGGGGAATAGGTTTCAAGAAGGTCGAAGAGATAGCTGGGAGAAGTCAGGTCAAAATTTCTGAAGCAGAGTGTAGAAATTTTGTGCTGGATTCTGTGCTGTACTGGCAGCCAGTGCAGGGTTTGAAGAAGAGGAGTTATGTGGTTGTATTTAGAGGAGCGAAAAATGAGGCGGGCAGCATGATTCTGAACACGCTGAAGCCTATCGATAATATATTTGGGAGAGCCAGAGGGAAGGGAATTACAATAGTCAAGACGGTAAAGAACAATTATGGTGGATTATTTTGGTTGGTGTGTGTGTGTCTTTGTTGTGTTTTTAGTGTGGCTAATTAATAACATTTTCTTTGCAACGTTCAGCAAGATATTAAAGCATCAGAAGGAGGACCAGAAGAAAAAGACCACTATATAATGAATAGCGACAACACTGACGACGGCGGTGAGAATAATGATGATGATGATGATGAGGAGGAGTTGGAGGAGATTGAGCTGAGGTAGGCAGATGGACGGTACAACATAATGTTGGGTAAGGGGCATGTAAGGAGGAGGGAGAAAGAGAGAGTAGAGAGAGATACATGTAGTGTGTTGTCAAGGTGTGATCAAAGGTGAGGGCAGGTAGCGTTGTCCTCCTCTGTGGCCGAAAGTGATACCTTTCATCTCTAGTGCTGCTGGCCCACACACCTGCTCAATGAGAGAGAGAGAGAGAGAGAGAGAGAGAGAGAGAGAGAGAGAGAGAGAGAGAGAGAGAGCGGGAGAGAGAGAGAGAGATATGCCATTCCGTACCCAAAGGGGTCCTACATTGTGTCTATCAGTTCATTATTTACTTACTATTTAACAATGGTGACATGCTTTTCCGCCCAAATATTTTTTAATATTTATTAATTTATTGCAATTACATTTGCCACTCTCCACTTCTTGTTCTTGGATCCATCTCATAATTATTAATGTTCATGTCGTCAGTTTTTTCCTCCATCGGCGTCATCGTCGTCATTTATGTTCTTTTGTAAATGCAGAGATCTAGAACCCCCTCCATCTCTCTCCCCATTCGCTCTCTCTCTCTCTCTTCCCCCCTCCCCTACTTACCCAACCACCATGGTCACGCGAATGGTTGTCATCGTCGCCATGACTTTGAACGTTTGATAGTTGTTCTAATTGCATTGGATTGTACACTTATTGTTTTCTCTGTGCTGCAATGCGACCCGTTTCTAAGGGCCAGTGAAGTCAGGATTTAAATTTGGCTAACTGTTAGTTGTTCAATCTCCACGGACCACGGTTACTTGGATAAAGATTCCATCAAGAATTATTGGGCAGACGAAGAAGAGGGTTGTCGACTGGATCAAAACTACTAGGACTGAAGGAGAGAGAAAAGTGAAGGTAAAAAGTGAGACAGAAGACGTTGAATGCCAATGCCACACACAAGCCTGCTGGTAGCAGAAGTCCTCACTTATCATCATGATCGTCTCCACGTGGAGGCACTTTAATTCCATACAGAAGACTGCTTTCTATTGTGCCTCATCGCCTACAAAAACCTCATGGAAAGAGGGGAAACGGGGAGGTAGAACTGTGCTGTACCGCATCTCCTATACAAACATATTGAAAGTGAGGGGTAGGGGGTCCAAGGTAGAGGGAGAGAGAGGTATTGCCTATAAAAACATATTGACAGGGAGGGGCTAAGACTCCGGAAAGGAAAGGGGGTGGGGGTATATACTCCCATTAAGCCCCCAGGGCTAGAGACAATAGGTCGTGTTTGTTCAGAAAGCAGCCGCGGGCAGGTAGGTTGCATATCGTGCCGAGAATAAGATGCTGAGGGTTTATCAAGGTCATAGCTTTCTAGCAACTTGTTCTATGACCTGTATTATCTAGCACTCATAGACATTTAGTCAAGTTCAAAGGTTTGTTTGTTGCACCTCAGTCTTTCTTGGCCAATACGCACAAACAGGGAACAATACTGCTCAGTGAAGCCCAGTTTTGTTGTTGATTTATTGACGTATTGATCAATACATAGAATGAGCAGTGAGTGAGTAATTTGAATGGTTCATCGTCTTTTTGTGCTGTTTTGTTTGTATTGACAGATCGGGGAGACATGAGCCAGTGACTCTCAATATCAGCAATCTGAGAAAAACATGAAAGTAGCTGGTCACTGATCAATTAAGGCAATGTATACAATAAAATGTTGCAGTTAAAAATACGGAGTCTTAAGGAAGGGACGGATCAACAGGCAAAAAACATGAATATAAATTAATGACAACACAGAGAGGATGATTCAATTTTATTTTTAAAGACGTACACAGCAATACAATAAGAGATAAGAAAGAGAGACAGTGAGAAGAAAGACTCAAAGAAGAAAAAGGCTGGAGAGGAAGAGGGGGGGGGAGGGGAGGAGAGAACAAAAGGACAGGAAAGGCAGATTCCACGATCATAGAGCAACCTTAAGAGCAAAGCGAGAGGGAGATAAAACCGACCCCTATGGTAATCCGCCAGTAATTTACGACTGTCAAGTGACTGAAAGTGTGTATCGGTCTTTTATCTGGAGGTGTCTTCATTTAACCCTCTTGGCGTCCATCCTGTGACAAGTCCTCTGATAGTAGGCACAAAAAACGGCACCTCCACTCATAGGCTTCATGTAAATCGAATCAAACAAGTCGTTGTATTTGAAAATATCCTTCAATATATGTGTTATGTAATGTAAATAATGGTTCGTGTAAATAGGCGAACACCTCGTGCACTTTAATGAAATATATCTATATCTATATTGTTTGATTGTATTCACATTCATCCCTTTTTGCACCCTGAAAGAAATGCTATAACATGAGTTAAAAACATTAACACTCATTTAAGTGTGAGATTGGCAAAAGCTTTAATTAATTCTCCAGTCGCTCGTTTTATTTAACTGACATTGTTACTTATGTTTTATTGCGGTAATAAATTATATTTGAATGTACGTGAGAGAGATGGAGATAGTGCGTGTGTACATGTGTGTATGGGTGTGTGTACATGTGTGTGTACAAGTGTGTACAAGTGTGCCTGTTTAAATGCGTGAGTTGGAATGTGTGTGCATTATCTTTATCACCTTAGTGAAAAAAGACATTAATAAAATAACAAACCTTTAATGAAATAAAACAACAACAAGTCGCTTGCAAATAGATATAAGAGAACCTGCTGTCAATGACATCATGAGATGCGACACTAATGGACATTACACATGCTTTGTACGACAATTTAAGTATAAACTATCAAATCATTACATTAAAGCGTAATGTGGTCTCCTAAAATACTTTAAAATGACTAAAATATCCCCCAAACCTTTACCAATCAACAACCAACATTTCGCTGAAGTTCATATCCAAATAACAGTACGCACAAGGATTTTTATGAAGGCAAAAAAAATCAATTAAGACTCTGTTAAACTTGTGTATTTAAAATAATACATTCGCTCCTTTAAACTGTCGAAAGCATAAGGACAGGGAGAGGTCATAGGAAGAAGAATAAAGACGAAAAATTGGGACAAACCATTTGGGAAGAATGAAAGTCAGTCAAAATGGTTTATTTGCCCATACTACCTGAGAACAGAGCACAGATCGAATGAAGCAAAGAAGAGGATGAACAAGAAAAAAATTGAGGGAAATAAAAGATAGATAGATAGATAGATAGATAGATAGATAGATAGATAGATAGATAGATAGATAGATAGATAGATAGATAGATAGATAGATAGATAGATAGATAGATAGATAGATAGATAGATAGATAGATAGATAGATAGATAGATAGATAGATAGATAGATAGATAGATAGATAGATAGATAGATAGATAGATAGATAGATAGAACAAAAAAAAACGTATAATAAAAAAATGCTGTAAAGAAGAATAAAGGACGAAATAAGGAACGATAGAACAGCAGGACCTTAAGAATGAGAGAGCGAGAAAAGCATAAACTACGGGAGAGGTTTGCTAAATAGGTGTAAGTGTGGAGGCAGAGAGAGAGACAGGAATGTAATGTACCCGCGCCCCGTATCACGGCACTCATTCCACAGCCATATCTACACGCGCCATCTAGCGGCTTCCCCGTGCTATACAACGTTCGCCATTTTGCCAAGCACTTCCACTTCCGGAGATTGACAAAGCTCAGTTGGTAGAACAACGCAAAGAAACTTCGGTTCTTACTATGCATCGTTACTATCAGTACTGTTGTTGGCAGAACAACGCAAAAAAAAAACCTTCGGTTCTTACTATGCGTCATTACTATCAGTAGGCCTACTGTTGTTGGCAGAACAACGCAAAGAAACTTCGGTTCCCACTATGCTTCGTTACTATCAGCAATGTTGAATGCTCTCTCTGCTACAATTAACAAACACAAATACACAGATCCATAGAGCGATGCGAATTGGAACAACAAAAGTGGAGTCGGCCCTGCCCATCTGTCGGTCACGTGGTTAGAGTAACATCCGAGTACTATAGAACCTAAAACACAGACATTTCTAGCAATAAGGCTTTTAGAAAGAAACTCCAATAAATTCCTGTTAACATAGAAATCGGTTACAAACAAATTAAGGCCTGGGTGTGGTTCAATCACAGTGGAGTTCAATTAGCAACAAACCGTAGACCATCAAGGGAGACAAATAATAAGCCATCAAGGGAGACAAATGGTATGCCATCAACTTTCAGAGTGTATTATTTACCTGTACTTGAGGCAGTGCTAAACATCAAATCACCTGTAAAGTACAGTGTAAGTGCAATACATAAAGAAACAACTATTAAAATTCGCCCATCGTAGATCTAAAGTGCTGGACCCCAACGGGTGCAGAGTTCCCTTGCGTGCAGCTCTCTCTCTCTCTCTCTCTCTCTCTCTCTCTCTCTCTCTCTCTCTCTCTCTCTCTCTCTCCCCCAATTATTTTAAAGAGAAGACTATGCCTGTGTTAAAGATCGGTCACCTAAACATTGCCAGCCTGAACGCTAAAGTGCCAGATCTGTCAGTGTTTTTGCGTAAAACCGACCCTCATTTTCATCTGTATGGCATTACAGAGTCGCGACTTAGTTCTAAAATTTTTGACTCTTTACTAAGTATTCCTGACTATATTATTATTAGACGTGATGCCCAGATTTACGGTGAAACTGGTATTGCAGTTTACATTCATACATCCATTTATCCTTTCACCGTAAGAAGGCAAGATTTTGAACATGTTACTATTGAATGTGTTTGGTTAGAGCTTAAGCATGCAGCCATATCCTCCCCTGCCAAAAACAGGAGTTTCCCAGCTTTACAGCTCGGGAACTAATAATCAAGACCTGTGCAACAATCAATGTTCAGCGTTTTCAATTAGCAGTAATAGTAACTAGGACACTGTGCCTAAAAACCTGGTCCCTGTAATCAAGTTTGATAGCTCCAGCATGTTCCGGTTTATTACAGCTGGTCATTCAATACTGCTATCTGAAATGACGGGGGTGAGCGGTGTTTTAGGACATTGGTGTCAAAGATGGTAGATGACCGCTACAATACACGTACAACTTGGCTGACCGGGTCATGTCAGGTGACCCCTTTGATGGTCACTTCATAGACAGCTGACCCACTAACATTCACATGCACAAACTGAGGTTCAACTTGAGACCAGAGAAAATTAAATTACAATACAATATACTTTGAAGTTTCTCACATGTCTACAATAACACTAGCACAGCCATACAAGCAAACCAATGATGAAGTATTTCTCTGTGAACTCTGTTCATTCATTGTGTTGTTAATTTTGTTACTAAAGCTTTCGCTGGCAGGCAAAGAGACAACCTAGCGCGCCTTAACTTCCTCCCCTCTACCGCTGATCTTATTTGCCCAAGGGCCGGTGACGTATGTGTATGGTCGATGTTACAGTAGATGTACTGTGGTAGTTGCTGCAGTGGAGATGATGGACTTGTCTGTCTGGCCTAGCGTGTTACCAGGCCTGGGGGTCATCAGTTGGCGACAAAGCTGCCAATCTTACTGATACATAATGACAGGGCTGGGATAGATGGCCAAGGCGCCGAGCCACCGCCGTAGCTCATGGATAGAGCGTTCGCTTGCTACACAGACAACGCATATTCAAATCCTGTGAAGGGCAAGATAAAAAAAAAAGTGGCAATTTTCACTACCAATCCTAGCACTATGATTGCTCTGGTGGTTCAATGTTGATTTAGATTCCTACCCCTTGTTCCCTGGGATGGTTATCCCCGTCTGCCATATCGCCAATGGTGGGTGTAGACGTTAAACTTCAGTGTTCAGTCACCGACCCTGCAGTGTTGATCTGTTATCTACAAGCACCGCGAGCACAGTCTTTCACCGTCTTCTACATCTTTACTTCTTTAACATAACGGACAATGCTGCTGCTGTTGAGTCTTGCAGACATAATTATTAGCCATTATTATTAGTCACATAAGAAATGGATTTTGTGCTGCTTTGTAAAGGCGCCACCAAGACAGCGGGGTGAATGTCAACCATCATATTCACACAAGACAGCGGAGTGAATGTCAACCATCATATTCACACAAGACAGCGGAGTGAATGTCAACCATCATATTCACACAAGACAGCGGGGTAAATGTCAACCATCATATTCACACAAGACAGCGGGGTGAATGTCAACCATCATATTCACAGAAGACAGCGAGGTTAATGTCAACCATCATATTCACACAAGACAGCGGGGTGAATGTCAACCATCATATTCACACAAGACAGAGGAAAGGCAACAAATACAAAATTAATTTAGATTTAACAAAAATCCAAGCTACTGTTAGTTGACGCACACACATCATTGTCCCCAACTTACACCATGTAATCACGTCAACATTTAGTGCATCCCCATCATCTGCCAGACCTGACGCTACCTTCTTTCAAGGGAATTATACAGTGTTTGATTTACCTGACGCTACCTTCTTTCAGGGGAATCATACAGTGATTGATTTACCTGACGCTACCTTCTTTCAGGGGAATCATACAGTGTTTGATTTACCTGTAAACCTTTTACCTGTAACATCTTAGACCGCTGAAGGAGTTTTCTCCCAAGGCCAGCTTTGATCTACTTTCATCAACAACAAGAAGAAGAAGAAGAAGAAGAAGAAGAAGAAGAAGAAGAAGAAGAAGAAGAAGAAGAAGAAGAAGAAGAAGAAGAAGAAGTTTTTTGACATCTGTATTTTGGATAATATTGATTACTCATGCGGAAAAACATCGGGATGTTTTCAAAGTACGGCAGCCGCAGAGAAGCGCCATCCAGGACGAGGAGAGGTTAGCGATAGGGCATCTGAGGGAAGAAAGGGTATGGACCAAGGACTACTATATAGTAGTATATAAGAAGTATATACTATATAGTAGTCCTTGGTATGGACCCAAATCAACATGAACCACCAGAACACTCCTACTGTTAAGGTGGACGGTCAAATCTTGCCACTTTAATCTTGCCCACCGCTGGATTCGAACCAGGGATCCTCTGTGTGCCAGGCGAACGTTTTTACCACTGCGCTACAAAGAAGCAGACGGAAAAGAACAAGAACGCTTTTTTCGGAAAAGCGAAGACGCGTGTGAAAGGCCCGTAATAATGACGTTGAGCCAGCACATGTGTTGCGTGATATTATGGGGGCATGCGGCTGTGGTGTGCCAGATGAAAGAGAATGGGTAAATCCCAAATCCCCCAAACACATTGCTGGTGAGCCATGGTCCTCCTGCTAATCCCTACTATAGCACTGTCAGTGCGCAGTGTGGTCACACCATGCACCCAACATTGTAAACACGGCACACACAAGGTTGGGCTACAGCAACCAACACAACGCACGTCAATATTACGTAGGCCTACTGCGGGGGATTTGTATTAGGCTTACACGTCTTTGTCGTCCAAGAAGAAGAAATTGAATGGAACAATTAAGTAAGAAAGACAGGACGGAAGGAAGGAATACATTTAGGATTTTAGAAAGAACACGAAAAGTAAGAAAGAAAGAAAGAAAGAAAGAAAGAAAGAAAGAAAGAAAGAAAGAAAGAAAGAAAGAAAGAAAGAAAGAAAGAAAGAAAGAAAGAAAGAAAGAAAGGGAAAAAAAGAAGAAAAAAGTGGCGATAAGATAGCGAAAATCGAGAGACATTTTTCGATATAAAAAAGCGGTATCTGATTTTGGAAGTTAACAGAGGAGGTGCCAACCCCTAAAATGACTTTTCAGTACTATAAATGTGAAAAATCATGAGTTTAACAAAACTGTCAGGAACATTAACCACGGCCCTTTCATTCAATGTATCACAGTGACAAAGGATCTTTTATCCAATGTATCGCAGTGACAAAGGATCTTTCATTCAATGTATCACAGTGACAAAGGATCTTTCATTCAATGTATCACAATGACAAAGGATCTTTCATTCAATGTATCACAGTGACAAAGGACCTTATTCAATGCATCACAGTGACAAAGGATCTTTCATTCAATGTATCACAGTGACAAAGGACCTTATTCAATGCATCACAGTGACAAAGGATCTTTCATTCAATGTATCACAGTGACAAAGGACCTTATTCAATGCATCACAGTGACAAAGGATCTTTCATTCAATGTATCACAGTGACAAAGGACCTTATTCAATGCATCACAGTGACAAAGGATCTTTCATTCAATGTATCACAGTGACAAAGGACCTTATTCAATGCATCACAGTGACAAAGGATCTTTCATTCAATGTATCACAGTGACAAAGGACCTTATTCAATGCATCACAGTGACAAAGGATCTTTCATTCAATGTATCACAGTGACAAAGGACCTTATTCAATGCATCACAGTGACAAAGGATCTTTCATTCAATGTATCACAGTGACAAAGGACCTTATTCAATGCATCACAGTGACAAAGGATCTTTCATTCAATGTATCACAGTGACAAAGGACCTTATTCAATGCATCACAGTGACAAAGGATCTTTCATTCAATGTATCACAGTGACAAAGGACCTTATTCAATGCATCACAGTGACAAAGGATCTTTCATTCAATGTATCACAGTGACAAAGGACCTTATTCAATGCATCACAGTGACAAAGGATCTTTCATTCAATGTATCACAGTGACAAAGGACCTTATTCAATGCATCACAGTGACAAAGGATCTTTCATTCAATGTATCACAGTGACAAAGGACCTTATTCAATGCATCACAGTGACAAAGGATCTTTCATTCGATGTATCACAGTGACAAAGGATCTTTCATTCAATGTATCACAGTGACAAAGGATCTTTCATTCAATGTATCACAGTGACAAAGGATCTTTCATTCAATGTATCACAGTGACAAATGATGTTTGCTCACTTACGCAAAATATATTGAATGATTTTTTTAAGAATATAATAGATACCAAGTATATTTGACACTATAATCTATGTCCACTTTTCTCCATAAAACACACACGTGTGTAACTTGCAAGTAAACAGGCGACTAAGAAGTCAATGAGTCCTTAACCTAATACTGAAACATGAAGAAAGCCTGCTGAAAAATGTTTCTGCACGAATCACAGCAAGGTCAGTGTCTGTCCTAGAACTTTGCACGAGCATATTATTAATCTGTGGAGTTTTAGCCATAGCCAACCCAGCACGAATGTTCTTCTGTCCGTTGGTGTGCCTCACAATATCATCGTACCCACCATGTGAGATGATGTCAGATTCACACGATGTGGATCTTGCGTGGTTTGCACTAATATTTCACGGAACCATACAGGAATAGTCCGTAGTCTACTTCGGTATGACTCGTTGATGATTCGCCCGCTGTAGTGCAGAATGTGCAGCAAGATCTCCATTATCCTTTCGTTTTCTGGGCCGTCTTCTGCCTCCCATTTTGACATCATGGAAGCAACAAAAAGACTGACCCTAGCGATTGCCCATTGTCAAACGGAAGCGCAAATACTTGCAACAAAATTCGCGATTGGCTAAGCAAGTCACGTGGACGACCTCGACCGTGATCAGTTTAGAGCGGTTCCCAACCTCCGGTTCTCAGGCTAGTTGTGCATTATTGATGCGATCGGCGTGGACCAATTTTTCTTTTTAATTTCCAACAAATTGGAAAAGAACGGAGTGATTTTTCAAAATCCCGTAATTCCGTTCTTGATTCATTATATCATATATTAATACGGAAAAATCGTATGAGCTGGCACCTCAGGCAAGTATGACTGAGAGCGCCCTCTTTCTCATTATAATATTCGTAAATAATAAACTAGGGGACGATTTTTAAAACTCACGGACCCGAAGTATATTATCATTAAAAATATGTAAACGTCGGTTACTGTGTGTGTTTAAGGTACCATGTGTTGACAAGTAAAGGTACTTTGGTCATTCCGTGGTTTATGGGACTACAACACCGCAGCACGTGAATGGAAAGAAGCCGGGGCATTATTTGCCAACAAACAACTCCACCGACAATGGCGCTGGTCTTAACGGTGTTTCCCTCTTCACGTCATCGTCGCTTTCCGCCTCCGATCCTAGAGATGATCTAGCGATAAGCAAACGCAGGGGGATCAAAGGTGAGCCCTTTGGGGCACCTTTGGCCTTCACCTGTCGTTATCACCGCAATCATCACCAGCGGCTGAGCGACCACAACAAAAGACGGAAGTTGAATGCCATCAGGACACAGTCGGTTAGTTATCGTACCTGTATGTCATGGTTCGGTTCCAATCATCAAAGTGCTTGATTGTAACTCCCACACTGAAGGCTACTATCAGAGAGAAAAGAGGACTGGTAAAAACACGTCGTTATTTGGATTATGAACTCCGGTATAGACGGCAAAACGTTTTATTTGTATACCCCTACTTGTTCTATACCCATCATCATTCATTCTTACACCATGTTCGAAGGAAAAAAAATCGTACATGTAAATGTATACAAAAACTGATTTTCTATATAGCGCGCTTAGGAGCTAAAGATCTGCTCAAGGCGCAAGCCAAACCAAGATCTATCTCACACCAAGATCTATCTCACCAAGATCTATCTCAAACCAAGATCTATCTCAAACCAAGACCTATCTCACACCAAGATCTATCTCACACCAAGATCTATCTCACATCGGCTAACAGTCAACTTCGTTCTGGTAAACCATACCCATGGTATTGTGCCAAAAAGGTATGCAGCAGGTTAGTTGGACATAATATCACTGTGATAAAAGTGTAAATCACCCTAGTAACAAAATAGAGTGGTATAATTACAAGTCACCAGTCTTTCATCTTTTGTGTTGCGCCCCACCCTTTGTGTCATGCACCGTGTATAAAGCTCCTGTCCCATTCTTGAAACACTCCTCCTCTCCTCAGGTGTGACTTAATGGTCACTTAAGGATTGTTATCAATTGAAATGGTTTTCTCTTTTCTTTTCATTTTTTTTAATTTCCGTTAAACGTAAGATCTTTGTAATTTTGATTTTAAAAAAGGTGTGCCCATCTGTCGTTTCTTTGACGTATTTCTTTAACGGCTAGATGTAGCTGATGACAATAAAACCATACTTCTCTTATTTCTATCTGTTGGATTTGTTCAACAAGGTACCTTGCTGCGATTGTAATATGGCAATTTTGGGTTCTTCTGTTCCTTTACGATTTGCATCCATGCAGATTTTTACTATAAAAGACGTGTTAAGTAAAGAGATATAGAGAGCGAGAGAGAGAAAAAGTATATGTGTGTGTGTGTGTGTGGGTGGGTGGGTGGGTGTGTGTGGGTGTGTGTGTGTGTGTGGGTGTGTGTTTTCATCGCGCGCGCGGACGTCGAGGAGTGCAGTATGAAAGATCAAGCAACGTGCAACACGTATTTAACAGAAACAACTAACAGAAAATAAAACAGTTGCCGCTCACATTGCCATGAACATGTCTTTTTCCTACTTCAAATGGCGAGATGACCAAGCGATAGTGGACGCATAATGATCGCTTTAGTGGTCACTCCCAGTGGTCAAGCCCAGGCTTAGTGTCCAGATGACAAACTCTGACAACATCACTACTCTGGCCATTGATATATATTCTACTCATACATTATGTTCATACCTTCAAACTATTATAATGAATGAAAAGTTATTTCCATTGTATGCGCATGATATAAAATGTGTGAACCAAATGAAATGAACTGTAAATGTGTTATGTGAATGTATGTGCGTTAGTAGTAAGACAGGGACAAGATTGTGTGTGATAATGATTTGATCAATTTTTCTATTGCTTTTGAAAGTTTATTCTGTTCTTCTTTTCTTATTGGCTGAGACGCAATGTGAGGCCCACCGCCGTAGCTCAATTGGTAGAGCGTTCGCCTGGCACACCGATGACCCAGGTTCGAATCCCGTGGTGGGCTATATAAAAAGTGGCCATTTTCACTGTCCATTGTAGCAGTATGATTGCTCTGGTGGTTCAGTGTTGATTCAGGTCCCTACCCCTCTTTCCCTGGGATGGTTATCCCCGTCTGCCATATCGCCAATGGTGGCTGTAGACGTTAAACCTCAATGTTCATTCAGACGCAATGTGCTTATGACTTGTCCAATGTGGATAAGATCTGACTTGACTGGACCACACAGTATAATGGGATCATGGAGTCTGGTACATACATTATAGTTTGGAAAAGAAGAATGAAAATGCTAATTTATTATCAAGTGATGTTCGTTGTCATTTGGAGAAAAATTATTCCCAACACCTTCATATCTATACTGATGGATCGGTTTTAGAGACAGGGGAAGCTGGAGCAGCCTACGTAATTCCAGCTCTAAAATTGCAAAAATCTTTCTCTTTGAGTATAAATACTTCTATTTTTGCGTGTGAACTTATCGCAATCCTTATGGCTTTAACTAAAATTTCAGATCTTTGCTTAAACGCATTTCAAGTTGTTGTTTGTGTTGATTCGATGTCAGTCTTAGATGCTTTACAATCTTATGGCCATACTGAAATTCAACATTTAGTCCACAATCTCATTATTAATGGTACAAATGTAAGCTTCTGTTGGCTACCTTCACATTGTGGTTTTTTGTTTAATGATAGTGCGGACAAAGCAGCAAAGAATGGAGCTAAAAATATCAATGCTCAGAGTATTCAACTCATAAAATCCTCTAAGGAAATTAAACGTATGATTGAAGAGAGGTCAATGAAACATGTTGTATTTGATACACATTTTGCTGTAGACTGTAGACTTTCGAGAACAGTTTTTACTATGGCTAACAGAATAATGTTGAATGCCATAAACACAAAGTATTGTCCAGATGTCCATTGTGTATGCAATGAGACTTTTTCATTATATCATTTACTTTTTGGCTGCCGTCATTTTCGGCCTATACTAACTGTGCATCTGCATGACATAAGAACATTAGATGAGATTAATTTTTATCAAAGTGTATTGTTAGCAAAGCTCTTGATAGATTCTCCTGTGGCTAGATTTGTGTAAATAATGTTTTTTCTTCCCCCTCCCTCACCCCCCGTCTTATCATCTTTGGTGGAAAAGACGTAAATAAAACAACCAACCAACAGTATAATGGTAGTGCTTTGGCTTGCGGATCTGAAGGTCCCGGGTTCGAGCCCTGTCCGGGCCACTGTGTTGTGTCCCTGGAAAAGACACGTTACTCCCGTTTCCTACTCCTTCGGATGAGAGTATAAACCGAGGTCTAGTCTGTATGTCGCATACATTCCATCATAACGGACTTTAAAGATCCTGACGCTCATGTCCTAGACGGGTGAGTGCCGGTAACAAGAACACACCAAGCATGCACTTGGTCCTTCTCCCCCATCCCTGGCTGGCCAGGATAGTGCTCAGTTGTCCGGGCGTCAGACCATGCGCCCAAAGGCTGCGAGTGGGCGTCTCGGGCGTTTTGAGTTAAATCCTGTATCGGTCAGCGCCTAGAGTCTGGTAAAGTACGGCGAGATAAGTGCGCTATAAAAATCCTCAATAATACTAATAATAATAATACTAATATTAATAATAATAATAATAATAATAATAATAATAATAATAATAATAATAATAATAATAATAATAATGATGATAATAATAATAATAATAATAATAATAATAATAATAATAATAATAATAATAATAATAATAATAATAATAATAATAATAATAACTCCGCTCGCTGCCTAGGGATGGCATATAACATGGGTGGGAGAGATAGGCGCTGTGTTATTCAAGTGTTCTTAGCGAAGCCTGCTGACCGCAACCATTACAATTGCGGTTTTGCTCAGTGAGAGACTTCCAAATGTTACAGGAAAAGAAGAAAAAGAGAGAAGGACAAGAACTAAAAGAACAATATTGTGATAAGAGGCCAGATTTACACAGCACTGTAGCTTCTCGCCTCACTTAGTCAGCTGTAACCTTAGTAAAGTAATGTTGCTCTGCAGCAGACGACAGAAGTCTACTGTGGGCTACACTTTTGCATGCTGACGCTGGCTCAGTTAGGTAGTGACATCATCCAGCTTACGTATAGCAGTAGTACCGCTACCCCCACTAGAGGGAGCCTCTTGTGGTTTTAGATTTTCCCGGGCTTCCTGCTGACCACAGGGGTAGAGGGTCATTATTCGTTCGATTGGCATCTAGGAAGGAGCTTAGCTCAAAGGGAACTCTACTTGAAGACTAAAAGCAGGAATTAGTGAAATTCTATTTAACCTAGTTAGCCACAGCCTGACATTGTCAAAAAGACAAGCAGGCATCGACGGCCCGAGCAGAAGAAAGACAAGTAAAAGTCTTCACTGACATTCAGCCTGCATTGGAGCCTCACGCACTGAGCGACGAGAGCCCACCAGTCTGTCAACAAGGAGAAGAACCCACCACAACACAGCTCATCGAATCTAAAGTTAAGTTAGATTTACACCAGTGCACCAAACCTGTTAGCAAAGGACATCACTAGTCCGCCTTTCCAGAAGACTGACCCAAGGGGCAGAACGCACGAATAGCCCTGATGATGAAACAGTAGCTGCATAGAATTATCAAGGAGCGAACAATTCGAAGTGATATCTGGACATTTAAGTTAGTATCGTGATTAGCAGATCTTGTATAGAGGAGAGGAAATAAATGTGTGATATTTACTGTTAACAAGTGGCTGGACTACCTATGTTTCATAGCCGTGTGAGAGCTAGTGTGACAGTGATCTTTTACCATTTTCTTTCTATCTCTGTAGACCCAGCCTAAACACAGACCCAGCTAAACTTATACATGTATTAAGATGAGTCACCGGGAGATTTACTAGCGATCCCCATCGACGGAAGACGAGTGGGTAATAGCATGCCATTGTGCAGAGCCCAGCAACAATAGACCCACCGTCACAAATATCACGAAGAACAACAATTACTGTACCGATACAATTAATTTTTTAAGCAACCAAGTTTACCAATGATGCAAAACAAATGCTACTGAACCTAACAGTTTCCATTTAAGTAAGGCTTTTAAAGCAATGCGTCTTGTAGTAAATGTGTGTTTCCAGTTTTTACAGTGTTTTGCTATCTCATTTTCTTTCACTAAGCCATGATTTATTTGTTAACTGTTCTCACAAGGGTGTTATGCACTGTTGACGTATACTGAGGAAACCTTCTCTGTAACTGAATTATATTTTATGTTCTAACTTTGATTGGAAAGACACACATGGCCGTGGACTTGGCTATTCAAACTGCACTCAATTACTGTTCAATGAGCGTGTAGCGCGTCAGAGCAGTGAAAGAGCCTAGGTCATCTTCCTATTTAAGGTACACTTGCGCACTGACTCGTCAAATACGTACAGGCCCGCCTTAAGTGTGAATGAGGCAGGGTGAGCAATGTGATACTGCTGGTCTTTTCAACCACGCTGATATTGCCTACAACTGTACAAATACGCAGCACGCCGAGAAAAAAAGCAACACGGATCTATGTTTTCTTTTCCCTCCCCGAGTGTTTTTGGGATTGTTTAACCTTAGAATATCATGATAGCGCCTCATTTTACAATGTGAAGTGTTTTCTCTCGCCTAAACTTCATAGTATTCTTGCTTCATCTCAAGTGCTTTTTAAGTCACAAAACGGAGCAATATGCAGTGCTTGTTTAACATTCTGGAGGGTTTCAGCTTTTTACTACACAAAACACTTAGAAAATACAGACGCGGGTGCATGGATAATAATGAGGGATATTTTCCCCTACAAATCTAAAGATATATAGCGAGTTCTTTAACTAATGGCATACAACTTAAGAAAATGCCGTGTTTTTTCTTTAACATTATTAGGGCGTTTGTAACCTTTTCTATGACAGAGACCTAAGACATTACAGACGCATATAAATGACCGATAAGTGTAAACATTCCTTATTACAAATGTGCAGTATGCACTAAACGATATCGGAAATATTATGAGTTGCGTGGGCCGTGTATCCACGTCGGACTGGAATTTTAAGGACCGAGCGAGGTGGTTACATCAATGCCGAATAAATAGTCTGTACGCTGGCACTTTTTTTTATTTAGACCTACCACCATTTCATAAACTATAGTTGACGGGATTTGGCCGACTTTATATACATACAATAGCATGTTCAGTGTGTGTGTTTAATTGAATGGCTGGGCATGTCTTCTATATCTATGTTGGTTAACGACGATATGTGTGATGTGTTGAGGCACACTTCTGGACATTACCTGTCATCATGACCTTGACCCTTGAAATCAGCTCAACATTTACACACACGAACAAAAATTGCCGTCCTAATACATGTATCAACCAAAAATGGCTGAAATCCCTTCAGCAGTTTTTGCGTTATTTGGCGACCGACCAACCAACCACACACCAACGGAAAATGTTACCCTTGTCACTACCTACAGATGTTACAGTCTTTCCAACTGGAATACAAAAAGCCAAATGTGGGTTATATTGGAATACAAAAAGCAAAATGTGGGTTATATTGGAATACAAAAAGCCAAATGTGGGTTATATTGGAATACAAAAAGCCAAAGGTGGGTTATATTGGAATACAAAAAGCCAAAGGTGGGTTATATTGGAATACAAAAAGGCCAAATGTGGGTTATATTGGAATACAAAAAGCCAAGCCTGGGTTAGTTATACTGGAATACAAAAAGCCAAATGTGGGTTGTATTTGATGTCCTGTCCCCGTCAGAGCTAGGGGGAAATAAAAATTCAATCAAAGGCTATATCAGAATAAAAAAAACTGCTGTTTCACCGGGAGCGGCGAATAGCAGGATAAGTACGAGACCTCCAACGGCGCCTTTTGCAGTCAATAGCTCCAACGCAACTTCCTACCACCTGGTAAGACACTCAACTATCGCTTTGAGCATGCTGTTATGGGGTGGATATTAACCATACATAAGATTCCCTATCAATCATTCACTCATTCATTTCTTCGCCTGGCACACCAATGACCCAGGTTCAAATTCAGGGGTGCGCGAAGTAAAAAGTGGCCATTTTCACTGTCCATTTTAGCAGTTTGATTGCCCTGGTGGTCCAGTGTTGTTTTAGGTCCCTTACCTTTGTTCCCTGGCCTGGGATGGTTATCCACGTCGGCCATATCGCCAGTGGTGGGTGTAGACGTTAAACCTCAATGTTCATTCGTTCATTTATTCAACACATTTCTGCTGTTTTACTTTAACCAATTTATATTTGGCGTCCATGAGCAAGACGTTGACTTCACCGCGCAATTTCAAACTAAATTAAAAAATTGTGTGTGTGTGTGCGTGTGTGTGTGTGCGTGAACATTTCCCGCACCAACTGCCCTTGAAGTCTATATAATGTCTTCTTCTTCTTCTTTTTCTTCACGACTACAAATACACATATCCAATTTATTATTACTACAACAGAAACTTCCTAATGTGCCATTATCAGGCATAATAGGTCCCATGCACGATCTAAGTTTAGATTTTTTAAAACAAGGTTTACACTAGCGCTGTGGGACCAAATGAATTTATAAGAACAAGAGACTGAGTGTGAAAGCTATAGGAACAAGAGACTGAGTGCCATGAAAGCTATAGGAACAAGAGACTGAGTGTGAAAGCTATAGGAACAAGAGACTCAGTGCCATTTAATATTTAACCTTTACCTGAGATCTGCTGGAACATTTAAACAAAATATGCGATTTATATAAACAGTCTTTCCGCTCCTTGCTATAACATTTCAGTTTTTAGCCAAAGAACAACTATTCCACCGCAGCGATAGTTATTAATAACAACATCGAATTCCGTTCGTTAGTTAGTTCGTGCTTTTTGTTGTAACAAACTACCAACATTAATTGTTAACATCAATAGTTACTCAAGTCAAGAGATATTCGCGTGACGGTGTAAACGAAATCACAACTGCAAACCGCATTACCACCCAGGGGATATAAATCCAACAAAGACTTGTAGCGTGACCCACAGGATGGCTTCATTTAAATGCCGCCCACTAGACAAGGCCATTACAATGCATACGACTTGTTCTATTGCCACTGCAAACAGACTTACAATGCATACGGCTTGTTCTAGAACCACTGCAACCAGACTTACAATGCATACGGCTTGTTCTAGTGCCACTGCAAACAGACTTACAATGCATACGACTTGTTCTATTGCCACTGCAAACAGACTTACAATGCATACGGCTTGTTCTATTGCCACTGCAAACAAACTTACAATGCATACGGCTTGTTCTAGAACCACTGCAACCAGACAGACTTACAATGCATACGGCTTGTTCTAGTGCCACTGCAAACAGACTTACAATGCATACGGCTTGTTCTATTGCCACTGCAAACAAACTTACAATGCATACGGCTTGTTCTAGTGCCACTGCAAACAGACTTACAATGCATACGGCTTGTTCTAGTGCCACTGCAAACAGACTTACAATGCATACGGCTTGTTCTAGAACCACTGCAACCAGACAGACTTACAATGCATACGGCTTGTTCTATTGCCACTGCAAACAGACTTACAATGCATACGGCTTGTTCTAGTGCCACTGCAAACAGACTTACAATGCATACGGCTTGTTCTAGTGCCACTGCAAACAGACTTACAATGCATACGGCTTGTTCTAGAACCACTGCAACCAGACAGACTTACAATGCATACGGCTTGTTCTAGTGCCACTGCAAACAGACTTACAATGCATACGGCTTGTTCTATTGCCACTGCAAACAGACAAACTTACAATGCATACGGCTTGTTCTAGTGCCACTGCAACCAGACAGACTTACAATGCATACGGCTTGTTCTAGTGCCACTGCAAACCGACAGACTTACAATACTATCCTATCCTATCCTATCCTATCCTGTCCCGTAACCCGAAGGTCGTAGGGGCACCACAGATGATCGTTTAACCAGCATACTCCACTTACAATACATACGACTTATTCTATTGCCACTGCAAACAGACAGATTTACAATGCAAACGGCTTATTCTATTACCACTGCAAACAGACAGATTTACAATGCATACGGCTTGTTCTATTGCCACTGCAGACAGACATACAATGTACACGACCTGTTCTATTGCAACTGCAACCAGACAGACTTACAATGCATTCAGCTTGTTCTATTGCCACTGCAAACAGACAGACATACAATGTACACAACTTGTTCTATTGCCACTGCAAACAGACAGACATACAACGCATACAGCTTGTTCTATTGCCACTGCAAACAGACAGGCATACAATGTACACGACTTGTTCTATTGCCACTGCAAGCAGACTTACTGCTTTAAGGCTTTACCTGTACCACAGCATGTGACATGGGCGCAAGAAGTGGGGGGAGAGGTGGGCAACAGCATTTCTGCCTGAAGAGTGAAGGAGGAGAGGGGAAGTAGTGAGAGGGAAGAAAGCATGTTTGAAAACCGTCCTATGCTTCAAGGGGAGTTGGAACCAGCAAACATACACAGGCGACCTCTTTCTCCATCTAACATACCGTCATCGAGTTGGTAGGTAATCAAGCACAAAGGAAGCTGGGGTTTGAGATGTATGAATTGATCTAAACTTGAAACTGCAACAGTTTCCAAGTTCACAACTGCAAACTTCAACAAAGAAATTGTTCCTTCCTAATAAATAAGAAACACCGACATTTTCAGTTTAACGACATCCGAGAACGCAGTAACCCCGACATGGTAAGCATTGAAGTGTTATTAATTAACAAATTTCCTTGACATATAATGGTCTCTGTTTTTTATGTCTACACGTTATTAAATTCTCATTTACCTTTTTCACCCCTGCGGCGATACGAGCAAATGATAAAAAGGCACTGAAAATCCGCGTCTATATATCTATATATACAGTTTTTAAATTGTGGAAGATACGAGTTCATGATGAAAGGCCACTGAAAATCCGCTCCACATTTAACAAACTAGAAGGGCAAAGCCCAGATGACTCAAATGCTCCTAATATAACTTACAATATTTAACATGAAAATGAGGGCCCATAGAGTTCAGAAATGAAATGGTGGCATTAAGATGCAAAGTAATAACGACTTTGATCTTTCCATGCTCTTGACCTTGACATGTCCTAGACCCCCGCCGACAAATACACGCATGCACTATCAAATACACTACGGCAAAAATATTGCGAACCCCGTGACCTCAGGATGACCTTCAGTGATCTTGACCTTGTGATGACCTTGAGCATCGAGTGACCTCTCATGCTCATGTATGATCAAAAAACCCAATGTTGTTGCATACTATGGGTTAAATATACAGTAATTCCTCTGTACGATGACCTATTTTAAAATGTTTTTGTAAGATCTCAAATGGCCTTGATCTTTAAGATCAACGCAAAAACGGAACATATATAAAAGATCAATCTTATCCTATCCTATCCCGTAACTCTAAGGTCGTGGGGGCACCACAGATTATCGTTTAACCAGCGTACTCCATCTTTCTCTGTCCTCAGCAACCCTCATGGCATCGCTCAATGTCAAGCTAGTCCATTCCCGAATGTTGTCCTCCCATCTCTTATTCTGTCTCTCTCTTCTTCTGCCTCCTTGCGCCGTGCCGTGCATGATGGTCTTTGCAGGGCCTGATGCTCTGGTGAAGTGGCCATGCCATCGGAATTTCCGTTTCTTCACCTCTGTGAGCAGGCCATCATGTTGTCCAATAACTGGTGTAATGGTCTGTTGGACTTCGTCATTGGTGATGTGCTGAGTGCAGGAAATGCCCAGAAGGCTTCTGTAGCACTTCAACTCCATGCTTTGTATTCTTCGTTGTAGATCTGCGGTGAGGGTCCATGTTTCGCAAGCATATAGGAAGATGGAGATGACAAAGGAGCGCAGCAGACTTACCTTGGAATGTAGACTGATGGTCATGTCCTTCCAAATAGGCTTCAACCTTGTCAGGGCGGCAGTTGTTTGAGCGATCCCGGAAAAAATTCCTGTCGGGACATTCTTGTCTGATACAATGGCTCCTAAATATTTGAAGCTATGCACTGTGTTGAGGGATTGGCCTTGGACTTTGATGTCCATGTTGATGCCAATGGTGTTGTTTGTCATTATTTTGGTCTTCTCTGCACTTATTTCCATTCCATAGGCTCTGGAGGTGGTGTCAAGCCTCTGTACCAGCTGTTCAAGTTCTTGTTCCTCTCCAGCCAATCCATCAATGTCATCCGCTCGGGCAACGTCTCGGGGGTTTTCTCCGGGTACCCCGGTTTGCTCCCCCAGCAAAATTTCCAAATCACAACTAATGTTAGGTAGGTTGGGTTAGGGCGCGCCACAATCTGCGACTACGCCTTCCCCAGGGGAGGCGGCCCAGAATTTCCAAATAAAAAGGGACAATAAAGCGTTACAAAACAAACAAAACAAAACGAATGATAGGGACGTTACCACTAATCGCCAGTCCACTGTAACATACTCTGTGCACACAATCGTAGCAACAAAATACAACCCGGAGTTGTGTCGCACTTCATCTCCTTGTGTGGTAGCTAGAACAGTAAGCAAGCATACACTGTTCTTTCAAAAATAAGTTTCCAAGTCAAGCCCTACGTCACTAACTATAAACTAAGGGCAAACAACAAGTGTTTGTTTTTCTTCTAAATATGTCCATCAAATAACGATGCATAATTCTTCGAACAAAAAGCCAAATCAGCAACCGAGATTAGTTTTAATGGAAATAAAAGACACGTTATTCCTCTAGCAGGTAAGATACGGGGCAGCCCAATGCTATGAAGGGGTCCCAGTGACTAGTCTGGCCGCCTATTAAAAAGACCACCCAAATGTTATTATACTGCATCAGTGGACCCACTTCCAATGCTAGTCCGCATCGAGTCACGTTTGCTTATTCTGACAACATTGGTCTACCATAGAAAAGCGCACCTGCACAACGGAATATGACAAGACAGACACCTTGCTTGTATGGCAGGCTAAGTAAATCATTGTGGCCAAAACTTGGCGATGCCAAAGATGATATACAAAGAACGTGTTTGCTAAAATGCGGGGAAAATATCCATGTCATGGAAAAAGCCACAGAACTCTTCTTCTATTGTTGCCGTGTTCCCCTTCTGTGTGTTTCCAACTCAGATGTCAAAATGATAGAACACATCGTACCCTTTTTTAGAAAACAACAGAAAATTTCTTTGCTATGAACAGAAAGCTTCACTGTTATGAACAGAAAACATCACTGTTATGAACAGAAAACATCAATGTTTCGCTGTACAGTCTATGCACACCGCAGCCCCTGACATTCCTCCAACTCAACATTCGGTTTTAAAGAATTCTAAAAACAAAATATCTCCAGCTGAAGTAATTAATAGTAGGACGTGGAAATACGTTCCTGTGGAATCCAAAAGTACTTCTGTTGTGTAAATCAACATGACGGGCAACTCACTGTAGCATATATTCCTCGCATATCCTATCCCGTAACTCGAAAGTCGTTGGGTCGCCACAGATGATCGTTTAACCAGCGTATTCCATCTTTCTCTATTCTCAGCAACCCTCATGGCTTCGCTCAGTGTCAAACTAGTCCATTCTCGAATATTGTCCTCCCACTTTTTGTCTGTTTCCATCTTTTTCTGCCTCCTTGCACCGTGTCTTGCAGAATGGTTTTTCCAAGGTCTAATGCTCTGGTGACGTGGCCATATCATCGGAGTTTCCGTTTCTTCACCACTGTGCGCATGTCATCGTGTTGTCCAATAGCTTGTGTAATGATCTGTCGGACTTCGTCGTTGGTGAAGTGCTGAACTTAGGAAATTCCCAGAAGTCTTCTGTAGCACCTCATCTCCATGCTTTGTATTCTTCGTTGTAGATCTGCTGTGAGGGTCCATGTTTCGCAAGTTTATAGGAAGATGGAGATGACAAGGGAGCGCAGCACTCTTACCTTGGAGTGTAGACTGATGGTCCTGTCTTTCCAAATTGGCTTCAACCTTGCCAGGGCAGCAGTTTTTTTGTGCTATCATGGAGAGGACTTCCTGTCGGGATCCATTGTCTGATACAATGGCTCCTAAATATTTGAGGCTATGCACGGTGTTGAGGGACTGACCTAGGACTGTGATGTTTGTGTTGATGCCATTGGTGTTGTTGGTAATCATTTTGGTCTTCTCTGCACCTATTTCCATTCCATAGGCTCTGGAGGTGGTGTCAAGCCTCTGTACCAGCTGTTCAAGTTCTTGTATTGTTTAGAAAAGAAAATCCAGATGCCTATTACAAAGAGTCAAACATCTGGATTTTGTTTTCTTCTTTCTGCTCCATGATCCATATAATCATGTTAAATCGAACTGCAGTGAATAGGACAAAATGGAGTTTAATTGATTTTTATTTCTTTGTGAAAATGTTTTATTGATACGCTATTCCGAAATTTGAGTAAGTAGGCATCTGGGGGCCTAAAATATTGAATTGATGAACAGCGTCATTGAAAAACATATTTTATGATAATCAGTTGAAAAATAATTAATAAGAACAATAAACTTACTTTCCTGTCCGAACGACGCCTCATATAAGATACATAAATAATGCAAACCTGCAGTGATCCAGGAAGGCCTAGGAAAGGCTTTGTATGGAGAGATCGTTGCACAATCACTAAAGCCTGTGGAATTGGAATGGATTATTGAGAAGCACGATAAGACATAGGTTATGTATAATAACCTTCATAACATTTGAATTACCATTCTCCTACACAGCAAGGGTTCTCGCTGACTTTTTACAGTTGATCAAAGGACTAGAACCAAAGGCCGCATACGTTCACAGTCTTTGGTTTAACTTCATTATTTTTTTCTAGTGGTCCTGAGGTTGCTCGCAGCAGCCAGAAAATCTCTACCAATAACACATGTAAGCTATTTTGATGATTGTAGCCTTACTCTTTGGAAGACAACATTTGATGTAGGAACTTGGAAGCTATGAATAACTATTAGACACTTCCCAACTGTTATTTAAACTGAGAATAACGGATGTTTCTCGTAAGTTATTATCGAATGAATGAATGAATCACTGTGGAAAACTTCTAGAATAGTCCCCATCCCAAAACAAGCAATCTGCAAAGAGAACAATGACTATAGGCCTATAGCACTGACCCCTGTAGTGATGAAATGCCTTGAAAGACTGGTGCTGAAGAGGCTTTTGCAGCAAACTGAGGATCAGATGGACCAGCTTCAGTTTGCCTACAGGGCTAGTAGAGGCACAGACGATGCTACCATCCTGATCGTCCACAGCATTCTGAAGCATCTGGAGAAGCCCAACACCTCAGCGAGAGTACTATATGTTGATTTCAGCTCTGCATTCAATACTGTTAGGCCTAGTCTCATGTACGACAAGTTGAACACCTTGTCAGTCAGTCCCCAGATCATCAAGTGGATCATCGACTTCCTGGTCGGTCGGTCCCAGCACGTTGCCGTGGACGGTGTCATCTCAGATAGTATCATGATCAGCACAGGTAGTCCGCAAGGATGCTGTCTGTCACCGACGATCTTCACCTTGTATACTAATGACTGCAGAGCCACTAGTGAGAAGAACACACTCTCAAAGTTCGCTGATGACTCAGCACTGGTAGGGCTGATAGAGAACGACGACGACACAATGTACAGGCAGGATGTCGACAAACTGGTAGAGTGGTGTGACAGGAATAGCCTGGACCTCAATGTGGGAAAAACAAAAGAGATGACAAGTGACTTTAGAAAGGTGAAAAGAGTCACAGAACCATTGGTGTTAGGGGGGATGGAGGTAGAACAGGTACAAGAGTACAAATATTTGGGCACTACCATCAGCTCTGATCTCACATGGTCAAAACACATAGACAAAGTAGTTAGCAAGTGTAACTCAAGGCTGTATTTTCTGAGAAAGCTCAAACAGTTTAAAGTCTGTCCTGAAATTCTTGTATTGTTTTACAGAGCCAGCATCGAAAGTGTTCTGACCTTTAACCTGATGGTGTGGTACTTTGGTAGCACTGCAGAGGACAAACACAGACTAGAAAGAGTAGTCAAACAGGCAGAGAGGGTAGTGGGGGTTGTTTTTCCAAGCCTGGATGAATTGGTGCACCACAGAACCATCACCAAAGCACACAAAATTGTTGGAGATGAGTCGCACCCCCTGCATGATCAGTTCGCACTAATGCCATCTGGGCGTAGGTACCGTGCTGCCAAGTGTAGAACTTCCCGCATGCAGAAGTCTTTCATACCATCCGCCATCTCGGTCCTGAATGGTATAAGGTAGCTGGAACAATGAGCTGCCCCTACCCCCCATAACCTACATTTTGCAGTAATGTGACCATGTGTATAGTGTAGTAGTGCTCCTATCATCATTATTATTTATTGTCATTGTGTCTTTATACCTACATCTGTGCCTGTATTTGATCACTGAGACTGTTGAAACATGTAGTTGCTTTTTGTTTTTAGTCTTATAATTGTTATGCTAGATCTTCTTAATTGTCTCAGAGATTGGTAGTGTCTCAGTGCGCACTGAACAGGATGATACACTGTGCATATATGTAATTTATTATTGTTGTTATCGTTATTGCTATTGTTTTGTTAGTATGATACACAGTGCATATATGAAATTTATTATTGTTATTATTATTGCTATTGTTTTGTTAGTATTGTTAGTATTATTATTTCCTGTAATTGTTTTAGGGTTTTACATGTTTATATGTTCTGCGACTGAACTTTTAGACACCAATATGTTGCGATTTAAACTAGCTTTTTAATACAATGACCTTCTATTTATTATTGATATTATTACTCAATAGTATTAGCCCCATTCAATTGCTCTTGTTGTTGAATGTTTTGCATATGACTGCTCAGCTGTTCGGTGTTTATATCCGGGAAGTTGTCTCCCCTATGGGTATCCCTGGGAAACCCGTTGTGCAGACGAGCAGACTAGATTAGAGGCAAGCGACACACGAGACTTCACTTCACATACACGGACACTACGTACCAATAAAATACGCACCTCCCTCTCCCCTGCAGACATACGGTATCCGTCATTCATGGAAACTCAGCAATAAGCAACACTTTTAGCAGCACAACCACATCACCACTACACATGTTCAACTTTGGGTCGGAACCTTCAGAGCTAGCCGTAAATTCCAGGTACAATTCCCGTATAACACAGGTGATGTGATACAATAAGTAGCAGTGTGATATTCTTTTGCTGTGATACAATGACGGTGTGCGAGTCGATGTTGCGTGAATGTCTTTTTAAAATTTAAATGTCTTTTACATTTGTAACGGGTTTTTATATGTTCTTTCTATGCGCTAAGCAATTTCTCTATGTATTTGGAGCCAATAAAAAGTTGAAGTTGAAGTTGAATGTTAACTTATAATGCCTATAAACACTTACAAGCTCACAGCACTTCATAGTTACATAACTTCGGGCGTCAATGCGATTTGTGTTTTGCGTGCCTGAAATACAGCCCTCCCCCCCTCCCTCTCTCTCTCTCTCTCTTACCCCCAGTCAGCCACTGGCCTGCCTGTCAGATCCAATAATAGCAAATGGATTTCTGATCGTTCTCTTCTTCTCTTCTATAAAAGAATTCATTTTCTGCCAAAGCCTGCTTCTCTGTCCACAAAGCCCTCAACCTGCCCTTTCTACCTGAAAATGTGATTCTGATGAAGTGCGTAAGTCATAGGATTTTATGACAATTGAAAATGTGATTCTGATGAAGCGCGCAAGTCATATGATTTTATGACCATTAAAAATGTGATTCTGATGAAGCGCACAAGTCATAGGATTTTATGACCATTAAAAATGTGATTCTGATGAAGCGTGCAAGTCATAGGATTTTATGACCATTGAAAATGTGATTCTGATGAAGCGCGCAAGTCATAGGATTTTATGACCTTTGAAAATGTGATTCTGATGAAGTGCGTAAGTCATAGGATTTTAAGACCATTGAAAATGTGCTTCTGATGAAGCGCGTAAGTCATAGGATTGTATGACCATTGAAAATGTGATTCTGATGAAGTGCGTAAGTGATAGGATTTTATGACCATTGAAAATGTGATTCTGATGAAGCGCGCAAGTCATAGGATTTTATGACCATTGAAAATGTGATTCTGATGATTGATTGATTGATTTATTGTTGCTTTAGGTCCAGCGGACTCCTCCGAGCCAAATCAGGACCGGACAACCCCCGATCCGCATAAAAGATCTGCTGAAACAACCCTAGTGGGAAAATTGAACGCCCTCCACCGGCCAGTCACTTTACAATAAAGACATCCCACGCGGGGGACGGCTGAGGGTTTACCTCAACTACGCGAACCCCCGGTTACAAAAACAAAATAGAATACAACCATCATTACAAATCATCAACGAAACATATACATATAAAATGCCTATATTGCTAAATACTAACATCATAGGAAGCCCTAGTGACCACCCAGCAGAAAGCGTCCAACATTCCCAAGCTGATCCAACAGACCTCATACACAAACAAGGAGTCTTGTCCAGGAAGAGTTTTCAAGAAAAAAGGTAGGTCATTGATCTAGCGAAGAAGAAGATAGTATAGCAGAGTGATAGGACAGAGCAGGAATGGGAAAGAGTATATGAGGAAGATAGCAACAGTGGGAATTTAAAGCACTAAATTTCCAGAAAGTGGGGATACTATTTATACTGAAACCCCCGGCACTCCAACGGGGGTACTGTTGCCGCAGTAAATCTGTCATGCCTACAAAGGCAAGACAGGTTTTCAACTGGGGCTTTCACTGTTCCCTTTATAGGTTAGAACAATCTACAGTGGCAAGATTGCTCATGACCCCAAGGGGTGATTCTGATGAAGTGCGTAAGTCATAGGATTTTATGACCATTGAAAATGTGATTCTGATGAAGTGCGTAAGTCATGATTTTTATGACCATTGAAAATGTGATTCTGATGAAGTGCATAAGTCATAGGATTTTATGACCATTGAAATCTGTTTTCTTTCTCTCGGAACGCGATTCATATCGTTTTAAAGAGATTGGCGATAAATTGAGCGAGCCTAAATAGCAGCCTTAACTTCGGCAGTACTTAACAAAATATTACACTTTTAATGAATTTTACTAGAAGAAGAAGAAGAACAAGAAGAAGAAGAACAAGAAGAAGAAGAACAAGAACAACAACTACAACAACGATGATGATGATGACGACGACGACGACGACGATGACACGGATTTTAATGTTAGGTGTGTAATGGTGTCTCATCAAGGCTGGTAAACAATGTAACATGCAGTGTCTTCGCGTCATGCGCGCACTCGCATAAGAGGGTGAGACATTAGCTTTGTTGCCATATCGGCTGACGCTAGGAAGAGGCTTGAGAAGGCCTGCGATTACAGAAGCGCTCTGGCAACACGGATAGGTTAGTAAATTGTTCGGTACACGTTCAGCTTTACAAGGTCAAACCTCGCAAATCTCTAGCAAAGTATGAATCGTGGTCGCCAGATCAATGTTTCACTTCCATGCAGCTAACCTCGACTGTCGCCCTTGCTATATTAGTGTAAAACTTTCACAGGATCATCTCCCCTCCAAATATCCCTCAATATCGGTCACCTTAGCGACAGTCCTCCTCCTCCTCTCTCCCTCCTTCCACCACACGTGTCGCTGGCTACATTAACTACAATTTATCAAAGGAAGCAAGCCCAGTTCGCCATGGAAGGAGATCTCGGGGGCCATGCAGGGTTGTAGAAAAGTAACTCGGTACCCAAAATGGCTGACCACGTGATCACGTGAGTCACGAGTATTGCAGTTGTACCAAACAAATTATATGGTCATCTTGATAATGGTACCATGTAACTGCTATCTATAATTCTATATCACTGTGAGGAAAGCGGCCGATAAAAGCCCCGCGCCTGAGCTAAAGCAGTCACTAATTTTGTCAATTGGAATCCAACGAGAAGGTGGAAAAGTCTCCTTAAAAGAGTAGGTGTGTGACAGAAGCGACAGCTGTGGTGAAGAGCTGTGCGGACTACGAAGTCATAAGGTGGCACTCACAACAGTTCTGGCAGATGCAGTCAGCAGTTCTAGGCGACACACTACAGGTCAGGAATGCAACACTTGGGTGGTGCCTTCAAAGTCTTGGCGTTGGGGCGAGAAAGAATGGAAAGAAAGGCGGGAGGGGAAAGCAAGGGGTGAGGGAGCGCCGATGAGAGAGAGAGAGAGAGAGAGAGAGAGAGAGAGAGGAGAGAGAGGAGAGAGAGAGAGAGAGAGAGAGAGAGAGAGAGAGAGAGAGAGAGGGAGCAATTGAAGGGGAAACTCCGTGATTTTTTTTATTATTATTTTATTTAATCAGTTTATAGTCCCCTCTCTTCCCGTAAAGGATTTTCAGAGAGGAGACTTAAACTATAACTGACTTATATCAAACATGGTTACCCGTTCTTTCTGAATAGACGGCACTGCTACCACATCGACATCATTACCACCATCACTACCAACAGCAGTAAGATTTAAACAATCCTTCGTCCCCGTCTCCAGAACAGTCCGCAAAAGCTGTGTGCAGATGACAAGCTATGTCGGGGGTTACAGAAAAGGATCAAAACTTGCCGACTTTGTTAGGGAGATATTGTTTCTCCGTGACGTGAGGGATCGTGTGACCCGGGCCTAAACTCAAGCCCCCCGCAGTTCTAGCCTGGTATGTGACAGACCTCGGCCATTGACTATTTCATGCAACTGTAAGGGCTTGTTCACTCCATAGTCAATCGCAACACCGCATGCCTAGTGGGTTGCGTAAGCTTAGTTTCTGGTTGGGGGCGATTTGTGGAGTCTTCAATTTTATCCCGGGTAGCGCTTCGCTGCGGCTGCCTCGCTTTCCTTAATAACGCGGTCTGAATTTCAATAACTTTGGCAAAAGAAACTCCAGCATTCAAAGATGGACAGAACGGCAGCTTCGTGGTAAACGAAAATCTTTTACCTTGATACTATACAATAATGATATTCTTCTGTGATGGTTTCAGTGACGCCATCAGTGACGTTTTCAGTGACGCAAAATGCGAAAGAAAGAAATGTAAAGTAAGGACAAAAAAGAATTAGGGGGATTGATTAAAATAAGATGGAGCAACAAATGGGTAGGCCAGTGGTCTGGAAAACCAGGTAGCTACAATGTTTGCCCGCTAAAGAGGTTTAGAGTACGTTTTGACTGCATGATTGCCTAAAATGTTCAAACTACTGCCGGCGGCTGAAAAAAAATGGGTGGCATACCCGTGACACCCTGAAATGTCTGACCCACCAGGTCCTTCATACAACACACAGCTATGTATGCCTACAGCTTCCAACTCACAAAGTGCTTTTACCTCCACTGGAAATACACTGAAGACGATTGACACTATTGTCGTACTTTATTCCTTATGACTTAAAACACTTGTGACTGATTTGACAGCAGTCACTGTAAGGTTTTGATTACAACGGGTGTATCCATGCCAATAATAACGAACAAAGTTATTCCAAACGTCCTATTTTCAGAACAAATGTCCCTCTAATAGCAATTTATCTCGCAAAATACATAACTCTCAGCTGAAAGAGTTTATAAATGACCCGTCCCCCTGTGATTCAGCATGCACAAAATACTTTGCTTCAATGAAGATGGAACTCACATCGTCAAAGAGTCGCACTCGCACACAGTGGCCTACAACAGGGCATGAAACTGAAGACGTTCTTCTTCTGCGTTGCGCGACTATCCAGCAACAAAACCGCTCAAGGCGTGTGTGGCCACTCACATACGACCACATTGGAACAGTATACAAAAGACGAGAACCGAAATCGAGTCACACACCTGCATGAAACCTGCCCTCGTAGTGTCACACCTAAAACCATGATACCACCCTCTGTATAGAACAATCTTTAAACTTCAAATGCAGACGATGTAGGCAAACAATCAAAGCACAGCAGAGGAATGTCTGGCGCTTCAATAATATTGTTAGCCTCATCTTCTAAAACGAGTGCGTGGCAACCTTACATTTCTAGACCTCCGCAAAAGTAGTGCACATCGCAAAACCACAAAAACATGAACTCAAGACACAAGGGCAGTAGCTTCTTTTTTCAGCAACCATAGGTCGATAAAATGATAACAATGTGGAACGGATGCAGAAATGACAGGTGGGAATAGTGTGGAACAGATATGACAGGTGGGAATAGTATGGAACAGATATGACAGGTGGGAATAGTATGGAACAGATATGACAGGTGGGAATAGTATGGAACAGATATGACAGGTGGGAATAGTATGGAACAGATATGACAGGTGGGAATAGTATGGAACAGATATGACAGGTGGGAATAGTGTGGAACAGATATGACAGGTGGGAATAGTATGGAACAGATATGACAGGTGGGAATAGTATGGAACAGATATGACAGGTGGTAATAGTGTGGAACAGATATGACAGGTGGGAATAGTGTGGAACAGATATGACAGGTGGGAATAGTTTGGAACAGATATGACAGGTGGGAATAGTGTGGAACAGATGTGACAGGTGGGAATAGTTTGGAACAGATGCAGATATGAAAAGTGGGAATAGCGGGAATAGTATGGAACAAATGCAGATATGACAGATGGAAATAGTGGGAACAGTATGGAAAAGATGCAGATATGACAGATGGAAATAGTGGGAATAGTATGGAAAAGATGCAGATATGACAGGTGGGAATAGTGGGAATAGTATGGAACATATGCAGATATGATAGGTGGAAATAGTGTGACAGTGGGTCTATTGTTACTGGGCTCTGCACAATGGAATGATATTACCCACTCGTCTTTGTCTGCGGGCATCGGCTAGTATAATCACCCTGTGACTGATCTTAATACATTTATATGTTTAGCCCAGTCTGTGTGCGGATAGGGTTATAGAGATAGGGAGAAAATGGTTAAAGCTTCACTGACACACTAGTTCTCACACGGCTATGAAACATAGGTAGACCATCCACTAGTTAACAGTAAATATCACACATTTATTTCCTCTACTCTATACATAATTCTCTAAACACTCTATTCACTTAAATGTCCAAATTCACTTCGAATAGTTCGTTCCTTGATGGGTCTATGCTGCTACTGTTCTTGATATTTGCTACTGTCTCATCACTGGGCTATTTATTCTGGTTGGCCTGTTGTGCGTTTTCAGGAGAGTAATAAGGGACGACCAATTTTTCTATGTCCGTGGTCCACTGAAATCTCCAACCCAATTCCTATACCTATACCCATCATGGATAAACTAAACACATGGAGAAGTAATTAACAGTATACACATTCGCCGGTACAGCCACTGGTCTGCAATAATACACATAGGAGAAACAACAGTTGGACAGTAGGGGCTACCTCCTGGTGGCGAAACCGGTCGCGTGCCCGCCACGTGGTCAAGCAAAGTTTGACTAACATTCACAATGATAAAACATGGCAAGACTTCACAAACATAATCCACCAATATTATGAATAAATCGCGATGAACCAAAAGATTGACCATTTACCTTCTTGACAATGTCAGGCTGTGGCTATACTGCGATGAATTGAATTTCACCCGTCACCTGCTTAGTCTTTCTGCTAGAGAGATCTTTCAGAGCGTTGCTCCTTCTCGTGTGAGAGTTAGGCACCAAATGACTACCTAACCGTGTGGTCAGCCAAAAGCCCGCGAAAATCTCGTGAGATCTGAGCGCCGTCTATCAGGGGGTGGTGGCTATACGTCAGCAGGATGAGGTCACTGCCTGTCCTAGCGAGAGTTAGCTTACACAGGCTTAGCAGACAACTGACTTCTGTCGTCTGCTAGGCAGCGACTTTATGTTACACAGGCTACAACAAGCTGAACTATTTAAGGCGAGAAGCCTTAGTGCAGGGTCTAAATAGCCTCTCGTGACAGCAATGACTATTTTGTTATTAATTCTGGGGATTTGACTATTTTGTTATTAATTCTGGGGATTTAATTGCTCGTATTTCTAATGTTTCACAAAATGTTTTTTGTCCAATTACTATTTTGATTCTATACATAGACGTTATAATATAAAAAATAGACTATCTCAAGACAATGTTGTAAAGTGTTTTGGCAATTAAATGTTTGTATGCTTAATGGAATCTGTTCAAGGACGCTACACATTTATATGTGACTTAGGATGCAGTGGCATTGACCTTTGATGTCGTGTGATTTATATGCCACTGTGTGGGATTATTGTCATATTAACGTTTGTGATCGAAATGAAAGTAGTCATGAAAGTAGTTATATACCTGTTATCTGGTGCTTTTCATGATTTGAATTATTATGAAGATATATAGATATATATCGACAGGCTTCTTTGGAACGATGATACAATTAAAATGTTTAAAACTGCATTGAATTCGGGCTACTTGCGCCCGAAACTTGCTGATGCTATTTCTATGATTGCCATGATATTGATGAAGAGCAGCGATTGTTTCATGAAAGTTTGAAAGAGGCTGCAGACTGCACGAAAAAGCGAGCGTGTATCAGCATGAGAGCTTTCACTTGGAATTTAACAACAACGGAAGACTTACGCGTAGAATGTTAAGGATCTTTTGACGCACTTTCAATGACAACGATAGAATTGACTACTGTAAAGCTAGAAGAGAATACAAGAACATGATTTTGCTTAAGAAGAAACAGTATAATGCGATGGTGATAGAGAATTGTATAGCATCTGTTAATCAGCAAAAGGAATTTTGGGAGTATGAACATAGAATAATCCCTGAAAGAAAATATGTGAACAATCAAATAACTGTAGAACAGGGGTCTGAACATTTTATGGCACTTCTTGAGAATTGGGGAAATGTGGAAGCTGATGACGATGAACCTGAAAAAGAGAAGATTGATAATGACGGAGATGATGATGATGATGATGAGGATGATGATGATGATGGTTTATCTTTTAGTTTTACTCGTTCGATTATCGAGGAAGAAGTGCTACTTGCATTGCATAAATTCAAATCAAAGAAAGCTAGTGGTTGCGATAATTAATATAATAAGAGAGCTTTTGAAAAAGTAATCTTTAAATAATTTTGCCTTTCTTTGTCAAGTTACTTAATAAACGTTTTGATAAGGGAAGCTACCCAGATAGTTGGAATTAATCGATTACTTTGCCACTGCATAGAAAAGGAAATGTAAATGATCAGGGAGATTATTGAGGTATTAGCTTGTGTAATGTTAGTAGTAAGGTGTGTGGGACTATTATTAACAAACGACTACAGGTATTCTTTAAAGAGAATGATATAACGTTGTTGTTTAAGGTCCATACCCCTTGTTCCCTGGATGGTTATCCCCATCTGCCATATCTCCAACGGTGGGTGTAGACGTTAAACCTATGCTCATTCATGCACAATCGCTATCTCAGAACTAGCCGCAAGCTTCACTCAAAGTAAGTGGAAACAAAAATAAATGTATTGCTCATTCGCCACTACGCATTCACATTTTATACGTTTGGTCCTGATTTGGCTCGGAAGAGTCCGCTGGACCAAAAGCAATAATCATGTAATGTAATTTTATACGTTACAGATGAACATTTAAAATATGTAATGAATTGGTCCCCCTCCCCCCTCCCCATCTTAGTGAAAGCTCGGCAGTCGCAGTGCATCGCCAACTCATCCTGGAGCATTCGGACGCGCTTAATCCGACTTAATTTAAATGTAATATTTTGTACCGTTTATTGACGCAACCACGCACAATGAAATAATACAGATTATTGTCAGATCAACTTCAAAACATAGCAAACGCGTCCATGGCTGATCTTTGGTTTGACGGCCTACTAGCGCCAAAACCTGATAATTACAAATGTTACGTTTGAGACGCGCACGATAGATTCGATCGTTTTGTTTTGCAAAGCATGCAATCGAGTGTATTTACCTTTTATTTGATTTTGCGTTGTTGCTAGAAGAAGCTTTGAATAATGTTCATAATTTTCGTCGGTCGATATTTTTGGTAGTTTTCTGGGGGTTTTCGTTTATAATATCTAGTGATAGCTAGGCAATGCTTCTATCCTAAATAAAGTTATACGACGTAAGACAGTGCATAGTTCGGGCGACGATTTTTATTTTGATCGGGTGTTATTGCGTCATGCTGGAAGGTTCGAACCTTTTCTCAATTGCAGAGAGACTATAATAAGTAACGCGCTGTCTGCTTGTTTGGAGTGAAAAAGAGAGTGATTGATAGAGATTTGTGATTATTCTTGATGATGATCTTTGAAGTGATTTTCGGAAATTGATCTTGTATGCAGTTGTTGATGTTTGCTGAATAAAGGTGGAAAATGTATACGACGACTCCTGCCTTGTTGCTGAGTGAACAGGCTACGCTATACGTGGATAAACAAATCTGAGTTACACTTACCAAGATTCAAGCCCCGGGGCTGAATCAACCATTGATAAATAACCACCATGTAACAACAAATGTAATGAGATCATTACAAATATAATAAAATAATTACAATTATCAAGGGATATTACAATTACACGTAGCATTTAAAAAGAATAGATACCTTCACATGATCATATTTATTTTTCAGTTTTGGCTCTAGCAATCCGCATGGAAATGCGTCAAATCCGAAAATTGTAATTATCACATAATAATTACAATTTTCACTTCATAATTACAATTTTTACGTGATCATGCTTAATTTGACTAAGGCGGCATACTAGCGCCAAAACGTGCTTTATGTTTTTTAATATGGTCTTGTAAAGTTTATACTGGTGATTTTAGTTAGGTCCCTTATATGCGCAAGTGTCCGGGGACTATAATCTAATAAACGAACGAACGAACGTGCATGTACAGGTATCAGTGATAATAGTAATTAACACGTGTTTTGTGCAATTCACATTATGACGGCTTACTAGCGCAAAAACTTGATAGTTACAAATACCATGTGATAATTACAAATATTAACGAAATATTGATAATTAACTCGTAAAAATTTTAATTTTCAATTTTCGGATGGGGACCATTTCAAGACGGATTGCTAGAGCCAAAACTGAAAATTAAACATGATCACGCGAAGATAATGTGTAATTTCGCAATGATAATTGTAATTATCCCTTGATAATTGTAATTTTCCTATGATATTTATAATTATTTCATTATATTTGTAATTATCAGGTTTTGGCGCAAGGAAGGCGTGGCAAATATTGATAATTATTAATTAACACTGTGGATTACCGGTATCTCTGTAAATTACGCAGAACACGTAATAATGGTAACTCGCGATAATGGTATCTCTCGGTTTTAGCGCTAGAATGCCGTCATACTTTGGCTCTGACAGTCGCCAGCCCGGCGCTCAACCAACTGATGTGTTCTAACCCTCCACTACAAAGTAAACTCATTTCCGACAGCATAAAGCGCGTTTTACAAAGGTGTGGATCATAAATCTAACACGAGGTTTTACCCTGTTCCGATCTCAACCTTGCAGCCAAGCAGCACATGAGAGACGGAAGAGAGAGGGAGGGAGGGAAGGAGGGAGGGAGGGAGGGAGGGAGAAAGAGGACTATTAGTATTAGGCCTACATTCAAAACACACACAAATACAAAAACACACACACACAAACGCACGCATGCACACAAACGCGCACGTTACTGGGTCGCGCATGCACACAAGAGGAGACATTGATCTACATGCACTAGCGGCAGATCATAATGTACGCATACACACACACACACACGCGCCCACGGGCACGCACACACACTATGCATACATAGCCTACATGCAGGTACGCGCACCAAAGGTCCAGTCAGACCTACCGATCAAATCATACAATTTTTTTCCATGCGATTTAATATAAGATCTGATCGCACGAAGCAACCGGTTACATGCTCAAATTAATTTTACACAACAGAAGCCAAAGTTGGGTTTCGCTGCGGTTCGCTCATAGGCCTCTTTTGTAGTTCCTGTAGTGCTCTCCCTTGTTGCTACGTACATGTTGTGAAAGCTATGGCCAACAGTTCCAGTTCCAGCAGTTTTGAGGATATTGAGAGAGAAGATTGTTTGCCATATTTAACTGTTTTAGTAGCAGATGAGGAGAAATTCGACAAAGACAACATTCATTCAGAAAGAGGCTTCTTTCCTTGATCCTGTAGTGCTCTACCTTGTTGCTACCTAGGCTACATGTTGTAAAAGCTATGGCCAACAGTTCCTTTTCGGGCAGCTTGGAGAGAGAGAGAAAAGATTGTTTGCCATAGTTAGCAGTTTTAGTAGCAGACGAGGAGGAAACTTCTGTCGATGGTGGGTTAGGCCGTGGATCGAGCGGAGGAAGACACTCGGGGCTTATTCTGCTCTTTGATCCCATGACATCCTTTGTGTTGTGGTGTCGGACATTTTCTTCAGTCGCAATGTCAAGGTCGCCACAACACGTTCTGATTGGTCCGGACTTATGACTTCATCGCAGTAATCTTGTCCCTCCTACCTTGCTGATCTACTGTCTGTCTACTCCCCTTCACGCACTTTAAGATCTTCTGCCGACACTCGCACACTCAAGGTTCCCGTCACCCGCACTAAGACATACGGCCAACGTGCATTCGCTTACTCCGCACCTAAGCAGTGGAACTCCCTTCCCTCCCATATCCGCAACATACAATCAACACAAGCATTCAAAAAGGCCCTCAAAACCCACCTCTTCAAACTTCACTATTCAGAATGATCTGTATCCCGCTGCCATTCTCTCCTCTTTGTCTCTGTCTGATCCGTAAGTGTATACACGGCTGTACATATTTATACTGTGTTTCCTCCTGGGCCTAACCGGGCATATAAATAGCTGTGAATATGATTTTGCTATTCTATCTGTCTTTTCTGTCATTTGTGTACATAGTTGTAAATTGTAATTTGTGTACATAAGTGTAAATAATTTGTACCCTTACTGTTCTGTCTTTTGGTGTATTGTAGCGAAAGCGATGTTTTATCGAGTGCATGTACTTATATGTAATGACTATGTAAAGCGTGGTGAGTCTGGTCATAGGCTGGAGTACCCGCTATATAAAAATCCGTTATTATTATTATTATTAATTAGAAGATGCCACTACCGTACTGATCACCTGAGACCAAACTCAACTGTACGATGATGACTACCGTACTGGTCACCTGAGACCAAACTCAACTGTACGATGACCATCGCACTGGTCAATTGAGACCAAACTAAACTGTACGATGACCATCGCACTGGTCACCTGAGACCAAACTGAACTGGCCTACCAAACGCAGACATACGTACAGACCCTGGCGCAATTTGGGACAGAGTGTGTGCGCGTGTGTGTGTGTGGCGGGTGGGGGTGTGGGGCTCGGTGTGTTTTTGTTCGTCTGCGTCTGTCTGGTGTGTTTGAGACAGAGACTGACAGTAGAGGCAGGAGAGAGAGAACAGACAGACATGGACAGGCGCGGTGAAAAAAGAGACGGGTAGAAAACTGCCACAGTTGAAGTTGGAGAAACAGTAGATATTGCGGGTATGCATTACGTCTCTCCATTGATAGCAGGCCAGTCAGACGCTACCGGTCCATTCAGCGTCACACGCAATTCTCGCACCTGCTTACCCACACTCACTATCAATGGGGGAAGGGGCGGAGAGAAAGGGGGTAGAAAGAGGGGTATGGGTGAGGGAGTGGGGTCTTTCTCTCACCTCATAGCTCTTTTCCTACCTAGATGTGTTATTATTACATGCTTGACCATGTTCTGTAGTCCCATGGCTATAAAGCGGCACATGAGACTCTTATCCTTCATTCATTGTATTCACTCATTCATTCATAATGTGTGTGTCTGTCTTATTCTGCCTATGACTAGGAATGTATTTTGTAGAAAGTATTTTGTTAAAGAAAAGCCTTATTATGGGGCCACCTGTACCTATTATTAATATCTTAATTATTTTAAATAATCTGCTAGTGTATCATAGTTTTGTCCCCCAAACCTTACTGTGTCCCCCTCTTCCCCTAGTAGAAGGGGTGGGTGCCTGAATGTGTTTTTATTTTTTTTTTTCCTTTAAACGTGCCGGCGTATGCTCCCGTCAAGTCCCACGCATGTGTATTGTTCCCAAACATTGGGGTTTGCACATTACTCTGAAGAAGAAGAATATGAGAGAAAGAGAGAGAGAGAGAGAGAGAGAGAGAGAGAGAGAGAGAGAGAGAGAGAGAGAGAGAGAGAGAGAGAAACAAGAATTCCCTTATTTATTTGTGAGTGAACTGTCTAGGTACGTGTGGGCGAATTTGGAGAACGTGATTTATATTCCTGTCTTGTGTGTGTATGTGTGTGTGTGAGAGAGAGAAATGGAGAGAGAAAGAGAGAGAGAAAGAGAAACAGACAGACAGTGAAACAGAAACACGGAGAGGCAGGCACAGAGTTCTGAATGGCTTTTAAAAAAAGCATAATATTAGCAAGCATGATAATAATAATATGAACTACGTTAATAATTACAATAGTGCACATATTTCACGGTCTATGCGATTGAAGGCGCTTTTGAGACGCACAGGGTATTAATACTTACACATAAGTCATTTATTACACAGACAAAATAGCGTCATCCACACGCTAGTAATACTTACACATAAGTCATTATATTACACAGATAAAATAACGTGATCCACATCCAATCAAATGACACCGGCGACGCTGGATTGAGCGGCATAGTAGTACTATAGATTGTCCATAAAGTTATGATAATGCTTAGCCCAGTGCCCAGATACTCCGTATCCCGTACGGAGGGACAAAACGGGGGGTGTCAAAGCGCGTTGTTTAGGAGAGCTAGTCTTACGGCCTGGGTCAACCGATATCAATATTAGCCAACCCTGGGGCATGACGGGACTGGTAGTGAATTAGCAGCTACAACTTTAACAGCTGACACACGCACTGGGTCCCTTAAGGCAACCTATTAACACTTCTTCTTCTTCTCCCCCACCCTTCATCCTCCCATTATAACTTGTGTATTTCTTCCTTCAGTGTGTATTACTCTTCCTGCTGCTTCTACTACTCTAGTACTACTACTACTACTATTACAAGAGATTTCTCTTATATAGCGCTCTTACAAGCTCAGAGAGCTTCTCAAGGCGCTGGCCCGTAATATCCAGCAATCACGCAATAGTTTGCTGAAGTCAGGATTCGAACCCACGTCGCCCAAGACTACTACTACTAATAATAATAGTAAAATAATAAGAATAAAACGGGGATTTCTTAAGCGCGGTACCATACTTGAGCGGGCTTACCGCATTTAACATCTTTAAAACACTTGGTACTTAAAAACATAATGGCTAAATAAAATGACATGATCAGTATTTAGTTAGTTATCCATTGCTTACAGGGTACAGCGGACTGCAAATAGCCGAATCAGGACCATAAAATCAATAACACAACTTGGCTGAAAGAGGACTCACCCCTAATCCGCATAAAAGATCTGCTGAAACAACCCTCGTGGTAACACTGAAGGCACTCCACCAGCCAGTCACGGTACAATAAAGACATCCCACGCAGAGGACGCTGAGGCTATATTCTAATTTATCGAACCCCCGTTTACAAAAACAAAATAGAATACAAACATCATTATAAAATATCCACAAAACACGTACATATAAAATGCTTACATTGCCAAATAATAACATCCCAGTGACCATTTGGCAGAAAGCGTCCAATATTTCCAAGCTGATCCAACAGACCTCACACAAATGAGGAGTTTTGTCCCGGAAGAGTTTTCAAGAAAAAAGGTAGGTGACTGGTCTAGCGAAGAAGGAGATAGTATAGTAGATTAATAGAACAGAGTATGAATGAGAAAAAACAACGGAGAAAGACAGCGACAGTGGGAATTTAAAGCACTAAATTTCCAGAAAGTGGGGATACTATTTATACTAAAAAACCCGGCACCCCCACGGGCGGGTGGGAGGGGGGGGGGGCAACGGCTAATAAGACAACAGTAAACAACAACGCTATCAGTCAACACAAATATTATAAAATTATAGCAATATAATTTTTAAAACATCAACATTATCAAAAACAGAGCACAATTTCAAAACAGATATAAATTCGCAAACAAATCAATATAGCACGATTAAAAACGTTGTACAACTACAAACAGATATATTTTCAAACAAAAACGATAGCATGATTTTTTTTTAAAAAGTGTATAAACCAAAGTGTAGTCTGTGCACTCAAGCATTCCATCGCATGGACTTTAAAGATCCTGACGCTCATGTCCTAGACGGGCAAAGCCGGCTACACAAATACACCCAGCACGTACAATGTTCTTCTCCCTATCCACGGTCGTCCAGGACTGTGATCAGTCGTCTGAGCGTCAGACTATGCGCCCACAGTCAGTCAGTCATTGTTTATAAACATATAAACATTTGTTTATAGGGTCCAGCGGACTGCAAAGTGGCGAATCAGGACCGCGACTTGGTTGAAAAATAACTCACCCCCGACCTGTATACAAGATCTGCTGAAACAAGCCTAATGGTAACACCGAAGGCACTCCATCAGCCGGTTATTTTACAATAAAAGCATCCCATGCAGGTGACGTTGAGGCCGTACTCTACATGTAATGTATCGAACCCCCGTTTTCAAAAAACGAAATAGAATATAAACATCATTATACAATATTTTTTTTTAACCACATACATATAAAATGCCTACATTGCTAAATAATACCATAGAAAGCCCCAGTGACCATTTGGCAGAAAATGTCCAATATTTCCAAGCTGATCCAATAGACCCCATCCACAAATGAGGAGTTTTTGGAGAAAAAAAAAAGGTATGTGACTGTCTAACGAAGAAGATCGTAGATTGTTAGAACAGATTAGGAAGGAGAAAGAACAAAGGAGAATGACAGAAACAGTGGTAATTTAAAGCACTAAATTGTCCACAAAGTGTGGATACTATTTCTAGGGAAACCACAAAGTGTGGATACTATTTCTAGGGAAACCACAAAGTGGGGATACTATTTCTAGGGAAACCACAAAGTGGGGATACTATTTCTAGGGAAACCACAAAGTGGGGATACTATTTCTAGGGAAACCACAAAGTGGGGATACTATTTCTAGGGAAACCACAAAGTGGGGATACTATTTCTAGGGAAACCACAAAGTGGGGATACTATTTCTAGGGAAACCACAAAGTGGGGATACTATTTTTAGGGAAACCACAAAGTGGGGATACTATTTCTAGGGAAACCACAAAGTGGGGATACTATTTCTAGGGAAACCACAAAGTGGGGATACTATTTCTAGGGAAACTTTGGAGCTAGGGAGGGAGGGGGGAAGATGTGGAAGGAGAAAGAAGGGGTATGCGCCCAAAGGTTGCAGGTGGGCGACCGGGCGGTTAGATCCTGTATCGACCAGCGCCTTGAGCAGCTCTTGAGCTGGAAAAGCGCTAATTTGATTGATTTATTAAATAAGATGGATTAAATACATAACAAACACTACTACTAAAATTATGCAGGCTATAAATTAAAAAAAAACAAGCAGTTTTATGGCGTTTGAGATTTCTTCTTATTATTATTTTATCACTTTTATATAGCTCAAGAGCTGCTCAAGGCGCTGGTAGATACAGGATCTAACTCAAGTCGCCCAACACGCCCACTTGCAACCTTTGGTCGCACAGTCTGACGCCCAGACTACTGATCACAATCTGGGGCGACCAGGGTTGGGGAGAAAGGACCTAGTGCGTGCTGGGTGCATTTGTGTTATTTTTATTATTATTATTATTATTATTATTATTATTATTATTATTATTATTATTATTATTGCTGTTATAAAGCAGGCCGTCAACGGGGTTTGAACCCCTGCCTGTACAGTCTGGAATGCTATCGCCTGACATTTGAGTAAACTGCGTACACCACAGGGCCAACTGCACTTCCCTATACATGTAATATCAAAAAAGAAAGTTTCTACATAAGCAAGCGAGAAAAGAAGCCTTACAAAATAAAATATAAACCGATATGAAACAGACTCCTATCCTATCCTATTCTATCCCGTAACTCGAAGGTTGTTGGAGCACCAATGATGTTGTTGTTGTTGTATCAAATTTTATTCATCAGATAAACATAAGTTGTACTGATACCAAAGATGATCGTTTAACCAGCGCACTCCATCTTTCTCTGTCCTCAGCAACCCTGATGGCTTCGCTCAGTGTCAAACCAGTCCATTCTCGAATGTTGTCCTCCCACCTCTTTTTCTGTCTTACTTTTCTTCTCACTCCTTGCACCGTGCCTTGCATGATGGTCTTTGCAAGGCCTGATGCTCTGATGACGTGGCCATACCATCGGCGTTTCTGTTTCTTCATCACTGTGTCCATGTCATCGTGTTGTCCAATGGCTTGTGTGATGGACTGTCGGACTTCGTTGTTGATGATGTGCTGAGTATAGGAAATGCCCAGAAGTCTTCTGTAGCACCTCATCTCCATGCATTGTATTCTTCGTTGTAAATCTGTGGTGAGGGTCCATGTTTCGCAAGCGTATAGGAAGATGGAGATGACAAGGGAGCGCAGCAGCGTTACCTTGGAATGTAGACTGATGGTCCTGTCTTTCCAAATGGACTTCAACCTTGTCAGGGCCGCAGTTGTCTGTGCGATCCTGAAGAAGACTTCCTGTCGGGACCCATTGTCTGATACAATGGCTCCTAAATATTTGAAGCTATGCACTGTGTTGAGGGATTGGCCTTGGATTTTTATGTCCATGTTGATGCTAATGATGTTGTTGGGTATCGTTTTGGTCTTCTCTGCACTTATTTCCATTCCATAGACCTGGAGGTGGTGTCAAGCCTCTGTACCAGCTGTTCAAGTTCTTGTTCCTCTCCAGCCAATCCATCAATGTCATCCGCAAAACGGAGGTTGGAGATTGCACTACGCCCTGTGCTAACTGTGCCTTCGTGATCTGCATGGGCATCTGACATGAATCGCTTTAGGAAGATTGTGAAGAGTGTTGGAGAGAGTAGCAGACGGCGATGTTGTGGAAGACTGCATTGGTAAATCAAAGCAAACGGACACCAGGAGAAAAAAAAAACGGCAACAATTAAAATGTACACTGTGAATAAATGCATCGATTATTTACATTTGAAGGACGTTGTTTGAGGCATTATATAGTACAACAGAAAAAAGATTAGCATCTTGCGTAACTACGGATTCTCACTTTAAGCCCAAGCACAGCAAGATGCCAAACAAGATGGCAAGCCATTCAAAATGTATTTAAGTACAACAACACACTGCTGCAAAATAAGCATTTTTAAAAGTGTTAATTTGGGGGGCAGCCGTTTTGTCTCGGTATTACTGTAAAGAAGCAAACTGAAAACATGCAACGATTGGCATCTGACACAGCTGCAAGCTAAAATTTGTCAATTGAGATGTAACCCCAAACGTTTTTAAACGACGGACTGTCCGACTGACCAAAAGACATGCCCGACATTTTTTTGCTCGTGATTCCAGACTATATTAAAACATTTCCTGCAAAGTGTGGAAATACAACTAATTAACTAGAAAAGCAAAGCCAATATGATCCACATGCTCCTCATGGAACTTGCAATATTTAACATGACAATGAGTGCCCAGGAAAAGGAAATAAAACGATGGCATTAAAATGCAAAAGTAATACCGACTTGGTCTTTGGATGCTGTGGACTGCTGAGCTAATAAACTACGGCCAAAGCTGTATGATGACCGACGTTGCTCACGGAACTGTTCACTCTTTAACAGTTAACAAATGCAGCACACTTGGCTGCAACACAACTGGACAGCGCGATTGTCTTGTCCATACTATTCTGTGCCTTAACCACGTTGACCTTAACCCTCAAATGTGTGAATGTTCATCTTCATCCCACTCCCAACACTGATCCCCACATTGTACCTAATACACTGACCTCCCCGCTCCACACCCTACACTTATCTACCCCCACATACAATACACTTACCTCAACACTCAACACTCTCTACCCCCTACATTTACCCCAACACTCTCTACCCCTACACTGACCCCCACACTCTCTACCCCTACATTTACCGCCACACTCTCTACCCCCTACATTTACCGCCACACTCTCTACCCCTACATTTGCCGCCACACTCTCTACCCCTACATTTACCCCCACACTCTCTACCCCTACATTTACCGCCATACTCTATCCCTACATTTACCGCCACACTCTCTATCCCCTACATTTACCGCCACACTCTCTACCCCTACATTTACCGCCATACTCTATCCCTACATTTACCGCCACACTCTCTATCCCCTACATTTACCGCCACACTCTTTACCCCTACATTTACCGCCACACTCTCTATCCCCTACATTTACCGCCATACTCTATCCCTACATTTACCGCCACACTCTCTATCCCCTACATTTACCGCCACACTCTCTATCCCCTACATTTACCGCCACACTCTCTATCCCCTACATTTACCGCCACACTCTCTACCCCTACATTTACCCCCACACTCTCTACCCCTACATTTACCGTCTATACTCTATCCCTACATTTACCGCCACACTCTCTATCCCCTACATTTACCGCCACACTCTCTACCCCTACATTTACCGCCATACTCTATCCCTACATTTACCGCCACACTCTCTATCCCCTACATTTACCGCCACACTCTTTACCCCTACATTTACCGCCACACTCTCTACCCCTACATTTACCGCCACACTCTTTACCCCTACATTTACCGCCACACTCTCTATCCCCTACATTTAACGCCACACTCTCTACCCCTACATTTACCGACACACTCTCTACCCTTACATTTACCCCCACACTCTCTACTCCTACATTTACCCCCACACTCTCTACCCCTACATTTACCCCCACACTCTCTACCCCTACATTTACCTCAACACTCTCTACCCCCTACATTTACCCCAACACTCTCTACCCCTACATTTACCGCCATACTCTCTATCCCTACATTTACCGCCACACTCTCTACCCCTACATTTACCGCCACACTCTCTACCCCTACATTTACCGCCACACTCTCTACCCCCTACATTTACCGCCACACTCTCTACCCCTACATTTACCCCTACACTCTTTACCCCTACATTTACCCCCACACTCTTTACCCCTACATTTACACCCACACTCTTTACCCCTACATTTACCCCCACACTCTTTACCCCTACATTTACCGCCATACGCTCTATCCCAACATTTACCGCCACACTCTCTATCTCCTACATTTACCGCCACACTCTCTACCCCTACACTGACCCCCACACACTCTACCCCCTACACTGACCCCCCCACACACACTCTACCCCCTAAACTTACACCCACACTCCCTACTCCCTGCACTTACATCCACACTCTCTACCCCAAACACTTACCCACCTCCACACACACACTCTCCATTCCCTACACACACACACCACCCTCTGCACTTTCAACCTCAGTCCTACACTCACGCATCTCTTAATAATAATAATAATAATAATAACAACAACAACAACAACAACAACAACAACAACAACAACAACAACAAATGCTATATAGGCGCCTTTCCCCAAATCAATCAGGCTCAAAGGCCGGCGATCTGTAGAACATACACGCTCGCCTGTCTCATCCACCCTCACACACACACAACAACGGGTTACCAGGGCTATACAAAAGGCCAAATACTGATAATTATTAATTAACATTGTGGATTACCGATATCTCTGTAAATTACACAGAACACGCGATAATGGTAACTCTTGGTTTTGGCGCTAGTAGGCCGTCCCTTACTGGTAAAAAAAACAAAAACACCCTTACTGGTCCCTTTGAACCAGGTTATCAAACGCGCGGCCCCAAGACCCCGAGGAGAGTTATGTCCCTTGTTTATTGGCCGACAGAGTGTACAAAGGGAAGGGAACTCACGTAAATCTTCGCTGGGCCAATCTGCCCTGATTTGCCGTATTCCCAAACCACCAAACACATGTACGTTTACAATGCAGGCTGTGCTACACTTGTAAAACATAGTTTTAATACAGGCTGTGCTACACTTGTAAAACACTGATTTCTCATGTTATTCCATCGCTTTTAAATTTGATCCTTAAAGCTCAATTTAAGTTAGCAATACTCGCTGACAACAGCTTCTAGGAAGACTTCAATCCACTTCTCGGAATCCAAACAAAATACAAAGTTAAGAAAGAAACCCAACAAAAAGTTGTAAATACAGTCACATAAAACGGGGGGGGGGGGGGAGAGAGAGAGAGAGAGAGAGAGAGAGAGAGAGAGAGAGAGAGAGAGAGAGTTATCTTTCCTTATTTTGCTATTATTATTTTATTATTTATCTGAAGTTTCGTTTGTTTGAATTGGCTGAAAGCCTCTCGGAAACTACAGCCATGAAAACACTTGAACTTGAAATTATTATTTTAATGTTGGTAGACTGTTGATAGGGAAATGTCCAAATCCGAATTCTAAAGATAGCGTTGTCTTTGAAAGCGAATGGCTGTAGAAGGTTCCTATTTAAGGTGGAAAAGGCGCTCTCCTATTGTTGTCAGCACCCATCACCTGTGCGAAGGAAGCGTCTGAACATTGAACATTGACAGAGAGGTGTTGAGTGCTACAACAAAGGCAGCTCTGGTGGAAGAGAAGAGGATTTCCTAAGTAGACTATAAGATGTCTATCAACATATCTATCCACCCGACCTCCAAAGGAGCCTCTGTTATCGCCAACGTCCTTGGTCCACACGTTCACTCCCTATTGTGGCAGCAGACACGGCGACGCGGCAACGGGAAGGCACTGAGGCAGTGCACATTACATGTACACTACATTACATTACATGATTATTGCTTGAGGTCCAGCGGACTCTTCCGAGCCAAATCAGGACCGGACAACCCCTGATCCGCATAAAAGATCTGCCGAAACAACCCTAGTGGTAAAACTGAAAGCTCTCCACCCGCCAGTCACTTTACAATAAAGACATCCCACGCAGGGGACGCTGAGGCTGTACTCTAATTTATCGAACCCCCGTTTACAAAAACAAAATAGAATACAAACATCATTATAAAATATCAACAAAACACATACATATAAAATGCCTACATTGCTAAATAATAAGATCATAGAAAGCCATAGTGACCACCTGGCAGAAAGCGTCCAATATTCCCAAGCTGATCCAGCAGACCATACACAAACGTTCGTAGTATGAAAAGATTAAAATGCAGTGTAATAGAATAATAGCACAAGCAAAGAAAGTCTATTGAGTACAATTTTGCGAAAAAAAATTGTCGAATTAAAAATGTGCACAAAGTTTGGAAAAAGATCAAGGACATGAAATAACACAAAACGCAGTTATCCTGTAAAAATTAATGATAATAATACTTCTCTTGGAAAAGCCGAGGATTTGCGAAGGTTTTCTTTTCACAGAGTTCCTCTAGCAGTTTAAGAGAAAATTACTAATAGAATTAATAATGAATAGAAGTAAGACTACAATGATCCAAGTAATGATGAAGATTTGTATGTAAACTGTCCTATAACAATTGATGAAATAAAGGATATCTTAGATTCTTTTGAACATACTGTAATACATCAGCTGTTGGCATTGATGGAATATAATTCAATTGTTATGCCATTTACCTCTAGTATGAAAGAGATTATTACTTATACTTCTCCAAAAATGTTGGCATTGATGGAATATCATATCAAATGTTATGTCATTTACCTCTAGTATGAAAGAGATTATTACTTACACTTCTCCAAAAATGTTGGGGAAGTGGAGCTGTACCTGTAGTTTGGAAACAGTCTGTGATAATCCCAATTCTAAAGCAAGGTAAATCTGCATCATTTGTAAACAATTATTGAGCATTAGCATTTGACATGTCATGGAAAAAGTCATAAATGAGCGTTTGGTGTATTATTGCGATAAAAATAAAGTAATTTTTTTTTTACTGATGGCAGCGTTATTGAACCTGCCGAAAGTGGATCTGCATTTTGCATACCTTCAATGGATATCAAAAAGTCATATTACATTGGATATGATTTATCAATTTTTACTTCCAAATTATTTGCAATTTTAATGGCGCTGGAATGTGTTCTAGATATTCCAAGGGATATTTATGACGTCGTAATTTGTGTCGACTCTAAGTCTGTACTTTATTCTTTAAAAAACTGGAAATGTGAGAAAAGAACGGATTTCCTATATGAGATCCGATATCTTATTCACTGCTTTAGAGCAAGAGGTACAATAATAGTATTTTGCTGGGTTCCATCGCACGCTGACATTTTTGGCAATGAATTTTCTGACAGCTTAGCGAAACGAGGAGCAGACAAACATGATTCTTTATACATCCAAATAAATATGGCACAACGTGAATATTGTTCCCTTGTAGAGAATTATGCCTATATTGATGTTTGCAATAGAAATAATGTGCAAGGCCCGAGAACTGTGTCTCGATTAATATACAGACTACGCCAAAACTCTTGGAATACTAAGTTTTCTGCTAAGTTTTCTAAAGGCACTACATGTATGTCCTCGGATGAAATTACAATTCGTCATTTGATACTAGATTGTCCAATGTTAAGACCTTTGTATTTGCAAAAGGCATAATTTGTGTAGAAAGTGACCTTTACCAAATGGTATCAAGTGCCGTTGTACATAATATTGTACAAGTCATCATGACAACTCCATTGTACTCACTGCCGTAATTTTTACTGTTTTGTAGTTTGTTTACTTTAAGGTTTAGAATTATTTATTGTCTAATATCACGTTGTTGCGCAAAGACAATAAATTTAACCATTGAATGGGCTCTATGCACAAGTCGGCGGCATGGTCACGTGGCGCGGGAATAACAAAGCGGTCATGGCAATATTTCATCTTTCAGTGGAAATCGATGAAAGGAAATGTTCTTTTCTTTGCATAAAGGTTTACGTCGAAGTTATAGCATCCAAACGCAGCACAGTACTTCACCATTTTCAAACTCGAGCAAGCCGTGTTATTCCCGCAGCACGTGACCGCCACGCCTTTGTGCATAGAGCCCATTGCATGGGAAAAGGCGCTGTGGTACGCGTGCTGTAATCTGCGCGTTTACCCATACTGAGTCAGTCATCTATCAGGCCTCGGTAGGTTTACCCATACTGAGTCAATCATCTATCAGGCCTCGGTAGGTTTACCCATACTGAGTCAGTCATCTATCAGGCCTCTGTAGTTTAATACTAATTGGGGATTTTGCTTCCACAGTCTCAGATACACTGTTTGAAGGTTGTCTTGATACATTAGAGCTAGGTCCCAAATAAAAACTCTTTCTCCACGTTAAGCAGGATGTTTCCACAGTGGGCAGGAGAGCAGAGAGAAGACCGCTACAGTATCAAGGTCAGCTCACAGTCGCTAAGGGAGGGCCGATTGTCTGCAATTGTTGTGGGATTCCGGGTGGGGACGTGCGGGTGGCTTCCAAGGAAAGAACAGACAGAATGATGAAAACTTCCTGCTAGCCGCGGATAAGGGCGGGAATGCCAGAGCTTACTGTAATCTCTCTTTGGGGGAAGAAGACAGGAAGAGATAGGCCGCAATGTCAATGGTGCCTTTCACTAACAGCGCCCGTCATAGTTTCATTGTGAAGTATAGCATTAATTGTTTCTTTTATATTTATTTTATATTACGTTTATAATGTATAGTTGGGATCCCGGGCGGCTTGATTGTCAGCCAGCGCCCTGAGCAGCTCTTGAGCTGCAAACGCGCTATAAAATAAAGCTTATATATATATATAATATATATAAAACACTTTTAAAACATTATGGAATGGAAATAAGTGCAGAGAAGACCAAAATGATGACCAACAACACCAATGGCATCAACACGGACATCAAAGTACAAGGCCAATCCCTCAACACAGTGCACAGCTTCAAATATTTAGGAGCCATTGTGTCAGACAATGGGTCTCGACAGGAAGTCCTCTCCAGGATCGCACAAACAACTGCTGCCCTGACAAGGTTGAAGCCCATTTGGAAAGACAGAACCATCAGTCTACATTCCAAAGTAAGACTGCTGCGCTCTCTGGTCATCTCCATCTTCCTATATGCTTGCGAAGCATGGACCCTCACAGCAGATCTCCAACGAAGAATACAAAGCATGGAGATGAGGTGCTACAGAAGACTTCTGTGCATTTCCTATACCCAACACATCACCAACGTTGAAGTCCGACAGACCATCACACAAGCCATTGGACAACACGATGACCTGCTCACAGTGGTGAAGAAACGGAAACTCCGATGGTATGGCCACGTCACCAGATCATCAGGCCTTGCAAAGACCATTCTGCAAGGCACAGTGCAAGGAGGTAGAAGAAGGGGGAGACCGAAAAAGAGGTGGGAGGACAACATTCGAGAATGGACTGGTTTGACACTGAGCGAAGCCATGAGGGCTGCTGAGGACAGAGAGGGATGGAGTATGCTGGTTAAGCGATCATCTGTGGTGCCCCTACGACCTTCGGGTTATGGGACAGGATAGGATAGGATAGGACTTTTAAAACGACAACATGTTATCCACTCAATTTGAATTGCCAAATTTTCGGTTTTAATAACCTTCTTCAGGGCATTACAATGTCAATGTGATGATGTACAAGCGTTTTACCTATTATTATAATTCATGACTATAATTCACAAACCACACATATATACTAAGTGAACATGAATACAACTCTATTATAACTCTATTATAAAACCACCACACACACACACACACACACACATGCGTGTACGAGGTACAAATGGGGTAATTTCACCAACTTCGCGGCCCTTAGGCGGCGAATTAGGTCAAGTTTCTTCAAAAAAGACACTTTTTCGCAAGAAGTTTGACCTAATTCCTCGCTCCTAAGAGACGAAGTAGGTCAAGTTTCTTGAAAAAAGCACATTTTTCGCAAAAAGTTTGACCTAATTCCTCGCCTATTAGAGACGAAGTAGGTCAAGTTTGTTCAAAAACACAGCTAGGATAAGGAACTTTCCTCGACGATTAGGGTAAGGCAGTGCCTCGACGATTAGGGTAAGGCAGTGCCTCGACGATTAGGGTAAGGCAGTGCCTCGAAAAGGGTTAGGGTCAGGGCTAGTTGCAGCGCTGCAACTAGCCCTGACCCTAACCCTTTTCTGGAATGGGTGCCTTACCCTAATCGTCGAGGCACTGCCTTACCCTAATCGTCGAGGAAAGTTCCTTATCCTACCCGTCTGGAAGATGCACTACAACTACACCAGGTCAAGTGTACTTGTAGTGCATGTGCACTACAACTACACTTGACCTGGTGTAGTTGTAGTGCACATGCACTACAACTACACTTGGGCAAGTGTACTTTAAGTGCACATGCACTACAACTGCACTTGGCCAAGTGTACTTTAAGTGCACATGCACTACAACTTCACTTCGTGAAGTGTAGTTGTAGTGCACATGCACTACAAGTTCACTTCCATGTACTTAGAACAAATGAGCAACGCCAGACAAATGGGGAACGACAAAATTACCTCATTTGGTACTAAAAATGGCAAATTTCGTTCCCCAAATGTGACGTTTCACAACTACACACACACACACACACACACACACACACACACACACACACACACACACACACACACACATATATAATATCTATACTACCACAACCAACAACACACACACTACAACACCCACACATATTGTTGTAGTATGTGTATAGCTAATTAGTTTTATAAATAAATTTACGATAAATTCTCTCAAAATGTCTAGCACTTGGAATTAAAAGCCAATGTGCGGCACTTTTGATAAATTATTTTTCTTATACATATTGTATATGTTCTTCGTTGTTGTTTTATCACATATGTCTGTTTACGCAAGCTTCCCAATTACTGCATTTTTTGTTTAATCACGCTTTCCCGGTCCTGATTTGGCTCGGAAGAGTCCGCTGGACCTAAAGCAACAATCAATCAATCACGCTTTCATACATTCAGATTTGTGCCTAAAATCTAAATACCTTCCCGCTTACTTGTAGACAAGACCAAGACAAAACACAACAATCCCAGGCCACACAAACACGGCAGATGACAAAGTCACACGACCCCGGACAACAGAAATGTCGGTGTCGCTTCCATTCGGCCTGATCAGTGTGTTCTTTCCAAACAAGCAGGTGTTGCAAACTGTCCACTTCACACGAAGGACTAGGTCAGTCTGACACGCTTTGATATCCACCGCTCTGCCAGGCCATTCCCCAAGTACTGTCCACCTTGGAAGTCAGTTGGTCTGAAGTTGACAACAATTCAAACTACTGCCAGCATAGGACGCGAAAGAGCTGATGTATCTTTATATCACTTCTCAGTTCAAAACACAGCTATGAGAAGACGAAAGGGAGGCTCCCATTCGGTTTCCTCTACTGTCCACATTTTCTTTTGGGCTGCACGTTTTACAAAACCGAGATTGTAGCAGAAGGAACTTTCACTACGAAGAGTTGAGTCTAGAGTAAATGTTGACTGCGGGATCTTAAAACAATTGACAAGTAAGAAGTTATCAAAACCTGCTGTGGTCAATGAAGATCCCTCGTTTAAGAATTCCCTCCGATGTTTCAGACCTAACCTTTCTTCAGGAATTTTACTAAGGAAAATAAGCAGTAGGTGCCTTTTTTTAAAAAACTGAACTCAAAATGCATTGTCCAACAGTCAATATTTTAATGTCATATCGAATCACACATTGGTAATGTCAGACACACAAATAGCAACTATAATTTACAATCATTCAACAACTTTCTACACAAATCTGCTTATTGAATGTATTACAATGACAGTTTTAACAAACAAATAAACAAATTACTGTAAATACCAATAAACCCTGGCAGGATAAAACAAGCTAAAAACACACGACAGTACTGTCCGCTCTCTGATACAATGATATTAAGGATAAATAATTACTGACAATTAAAGATACAACGGCCGCGCCTTGACCAAACCTCCCTTGCACAGAGCTGCAAAAAGTGGAAATGCGCCATTGGGACGGGAGAAAATCCTTGTCACGTGTTCACCCTAATGTGGCTGTGGGCTACAAACAGCAACAAAGGGGCATAACTGCAGCTGTGAACCACACCATGGCACTGGATTAGTCTGGCCTGCATGTCTATAATCCTTCTTTATAATCCCTTAGCCGCTAAAGAGTCACAGTCTCAGATCACCTGTATGAAGTCGAGAGGTAGCTGGCTTGTCAGCCAAGCAACGGCCAGACGCTTGACAAAGAAATGGAGAGGTTCCGGAGCTTGTTGGAACGACAGCGGCTAATGATGAAGAGTGCTTCACAGGACATGTAAGAGGTCGTCTGAAGGAGACAAAGAAAACGCCATGCGTTGTTCGCATTTCCCGAGAGTTATAAATGGAAGAAATATGGAATTATTATTATTATCGTTGTTGTTGTTGTTCTCCTACTTCTTCTTTTGTTGTTGTTTACTATTGTTATTGTTGTTGCTGCTGCTGTTCGTCTTCTCTTTGGTGGTGATGATGTCAAAAGTACTTTAATTTATTCCTTTTCATTCATTAATTCACTCCCGTTTCTGTAAAGTTCATTAATGAAGCTTCAATGCAGTTGTTAATAATCCCTAGTAAAGACTCCCGTTTGTTTTTATATAAAAGAAGTTTTTTCCCGTAACCGGTTCTTTGTAATTAACAAAATATGTGCGGATCTCCCTATTCTCAGGACCAGCTTTATGAAAGATACCCCCATCTGGAATTTCCCTGCTGGCATTTTGAAGGACACGTATTCTGTTGTCTTACTCATTTACCTAGTAGGAGTGTTTGTTAAACCAAGGTTAACACGATATAAAATGTAGGGTTGTTTGTTAAAACAAGGCTAACACGATACAAACTATAGGGCTGTTTGTTTGAGACCAAGGCTATCACGATATCAACAATAGTGTTATTTGTTAAACCAAGGCTAACACGATACCAACTATAGGGTTGTTTGTTAAACTAAGGCTAACACGATACCAACTATAGGGTTGTTTGTTAAACCAAGGCTAACACGATACCAACTATAGAGTTGTTTGTTAAACCAAGGCTAACACGATACCAACTATAGGGTTGATTGTTAAACCAAGGCTAACAGGATATCAACTATAGGGTTGATTGTTAAACCAAGGCTAACAGGATATCAACTATAGGGTTGTTTGTTAAACCAAGGCTAACAGGATATCAACTATTGGGTTGTTTGTTAAACCAAGGCTAACAGGATATCAACTATTGGGTTGTTTGTTAAACCAAGGCTAACAGGATATCAACTATAGGGTTGTTTGTTAAACCAAGGCTAATACGATACAAACTTTAGGGTTGTTTGTTTTAGACCAAGGCTAACAGATACAAAATGTACCAAAATATGTCTTGTTGGAAAACAACGCCAGTATTGAACGAAAGTGTACACACGAACGATAACTATTGGGTTTTACCCAAAAAGCCACAGGCACAAAATCAAAGACCCGCAGCACTGTGTGACCTTGCGCCAGAGACTAAGTCAATTACATTTAAATTACGTCCGACCTTTCACGCCCCTGCAGGATTGGCTCTAGTCAGACTTTGCCACCGTCTTTGAAGCAAATAGAGCGCTCGGTACATCAAAATATTTCACACACACACACACACACACACACACACACACACACACACACACCGAACATTACGTAATCTCTTTACAACCACGTCAGAACGAACACTTCACGACTTAACAATTGTGTTTAAGCTTCACTTTTGTGTGTCTCCATCTAACCCTCGCTTTCCAACCTCTCTCCATCTAAGCTGTGTTTACAGAGAACGGCTAAAAAGGACTTGGTAGTATTGCTGTTGACTTTGGATTAGGGCTGTCAGCTACGATTGATGGAACCACATCGAGCATTGGTATTGGAAGGATTCACGCTACAGCCATCAAAAGGAACATTGTCCAGAATCGGAATGTTAATAAGTTGAGAAAGTGGAAGAATGTCAAATAAATCGTTCGGCCTACGTTCAATGAATACATGATAGGGTGTTGTTGTTGATGCCGTTCAAGATACAAGATGACTGGCTGTTGTTGTTATATTATAAACAGCAAGGAATACATTTTGATTGGTGTTGTTTTATCGAAATTAAAACAACGGAACTATGAGGAGAGCCTAAACATTTTAAATTCGCGTTTCACGAAACACAGATCTGCAACAGCAGATTTTCTCAACACAGACACAGGCACAGGCACACACACTCTCTCTCTCTCTCTCTCTCTCTCTCTCTCTCTCTCTCTCTCTCTCTCCATCCCGCTTTCTCCCTCCCTCTTCACCTTCTCACTCTCTTCTTCCCTCACCCCTATCCCCATCCACGCTCACCTCCCCCTCCTCTGTGTAAGCTGTTGTCTGGCAGAGTTAAACAGTTGCGGCAGGGGCGGCGATAGGATTCCAGGGAGTTGATCAGCTGAAAGCCGCTGTACCTGATAGAGGCAGGAATGAGGGAAGAAAAAGACAAAAAGCACTTGGCCAGAAACAATGTGATCCATCAAGCATAGATGCCAAAACTATTTGCGGGAACGTGGGGGCAAGTTTAGAAACTGCAACAACAACGAAATCCAACAACTTAAGACACACAAAAAAGAAGCTACACACCTTAAATACAAATTGTTTTTAAAATAACGCTATGGAGTAATTTCAGACACTCCAAAAAAATGCATCTTAAATACAAAGTAAAACAGCATCTTGAATACAAATATTTTTTTTAATATTTACAAAAACACCCCAAATACAATTGCAACAAGCACCTTAAATACAATTACAACAAGCACCTTCAATAAAGTGTAAATAGCACTTTAAATTCAAAATGGCACCTTAAAGTTAAATATGAATAGCACCTTAAAGTTAAATATGAATAGCACCTTAAAGTTAAATATGAATAGCACTTTATGAATAGCACCTTAAAGTTAAATACGAATAGCACCTTATGAATAGCACCTTAAAGTTAAATATGAATAGCACCTTAAAGTTAAATATGAATAGCACCTTAAAGTTAAATATGAATAGCACCTTCAAGTTAAAATACAAGTACAAATAACATCTTAAAAACAAGTATATAAAACCACAACTTCAATAGCAAAACTCAACACAGAGCAAAAATATGTGGGTTTTCAGTCAAACCTGTTGCACGTAATTCCCTATTTTAACATTTATATCTTCTTTTTCTTCTTCTGCTTCTCTTCCCCCTGGATGTGGTACATCACAGACAATGTTTTCTTCTTATTGCTACGCTTTCTCCTTAAACGACTTTACTCTCCAGATTTCTTAGTAACAATCAGATGGCCACTTCTGCGTGGCCAGTGGCATAACGCGCTATTGAAAAGGATACAAGATAGAATAATTTATATTTTCTACAGTTGGGGATCAAATGGACGAAAACAACAATCAAATTATAGGCTTACTTGAATCACGCAGATCTATACGCTAAGAAAATTGTTTCTCCATTTGAAAAGCGCAGGAAGCTAATGTGGTGAATTTAATAAACTAGGTGTTAACCCAGCCCTACACCGTTTGAGACAGTTCCAATCTCCAATGGACCCATTCTCGTCAGGGAACAGGCTGCGATTCCGACACTCAACCGATGGTGCTAGGTCTCACCCCTAATGGAATTCTCATTGACCGACTTCTCTTGACACGACGGTAGAGGAATTGGGGGCAGTTAAATAGTTAGCGAGTAAGCGTTTTGTTTTTACCTACACTTCCTACCACTAAATACCTCTTGTCAAAATGACAACACTCGCCCTCAATGAAAGAGAAAGGCCTACAAAAGAAACAAAGAAAGGACGAATTAAGAGAGGGAGAGAGAGAGAGAGAGAGAGAGAGAGAGAGAGAGAGAGAGAGAGAGAGAGAGAGAGAGAGAGAGAGAGTATTTCTCTCTCTATTGGCAGCTCTCCGAACATAGCCACTTTAAAGTCCAACTTGAAAACTCATCTCTTCCTTAAAAATGTATGATCTCCTCTATCACCGCCATTACTATTCCCTCTTTTGTGATTCAGACCACTGACGTCACACCGCACGCCCCCAGCCCTCCTCACTCCTTAGGTGCTCTCCTCCTCCCCATCCCTCCCTCGTCTTTTATATTTCACTGGTAAAAATAATTTTTTATGTTTGTATTACGTCTTTGCATATTTATTAGTGTCTCGTTTTTGTTTCACTTCTTTTGGTTTTATATTTGGATGTTAACGTTAAGTATAAAGGCGTGAGGACTGCGCTTTGAGCTGATGTCATTAGGAAAAAAGCGTCCTATAAATACCTTTGTTATGATTTATTATTACAGAGAGAAGACAGATACAGAGGCAGACAGAGAAAAGAGGATGAAGAGGGGGAAAATTTCCCTTTAACCAGTATTTTCTCACAAAGAAACTCTGTTTGGTAAAATTGTTGTTGAGTACGTTTTCAGCGATATATTTTGGTATCCCTTTTATCCGTTATTTTGGGAAGGATGAACAGTTCAGAAAAATCTACCAAGGCGTCTTTCGGGATGTGGCAAGGGAGAAAACTGTCGTTCGCAGAGACTGCTCTCTCTCTCTCTCTCTCTCTCTCTCTCTCTCTCTCTCTCTCTCTCTCTCTCTCTCTCTCTCTCTCTCTCTCTCTCTCTCTCTCTCTCTCTCTCTCTCTCTCTTCTCTCTTTCTCTCTCTCTCTCTCTCTCTCTTCCCCTCTCTCTCTCTTGTCGCTCTATCTCCGGTACCTGTGCGTGCTGACGCCAAGTGTTATTTTGATGGATTGAATATTTATGACGTTAGATTTTAAAAAAAAAAAAAGCAGAGTGATGAAAGAGACTTGGGGATTTGGCAGTCAGTAGGCTCATGACGGGCTTAAACCCTCATCCATCCCTCACGTCACAGGGCTTCACGATCTGTCTTGCCAGCCCAGTAGTTAGAGCACACGACCCTCTATGAACAAAATGCGCAGAAGAAGGAAATAACGGGAGAACACAGTCAATGAATGGATGTGTAACCTTTTCATACACCCAAATAAACCACACATTTTGGCGTACAACAGTCACCCTCGGTCGATATGGTTGTGCACCTAGTGCTCATAGTCATGGTATACAATTACAGTAATGTCTCCAATTTAGGTTAATCGCCACAAGGGTCTTAGAAAATAATACATTTAGAAACATTTGCCGGTTTGAAATGATATATCCATGGTGATATTTTGAACAGCAGTCCACAAACAAGATGATGTTAAGTGAAGTTGATACATGTCGTTCTTTATTCATTTTAGCTCACCGCCCAAACTGCGTGAAAATGAGGTGTAACACAATATGATGATGATGATGATGATGATGATGATGATGATGATGATTATTATTATGTATTGTATAGCGCAGGTATCTTCAGACAGAGAGACCGAACCAGGCACACACACAAAATTAAAGGTTGATGAAAGTACACGCTATTTATTTTGTTTGTTTTTTCTTTTTCATTTTGTAACAGAAAGAATACATGAAAGAAAAATAGCTAGCATTTCAAAAGCAAAGTTGGAAAATGGGAAGAAACTCCAGACGATTGAGACAGTTTGCAATTAATCTTAATCTTTCATGAAGAAAAGGTAGACAATTTAGATCAAGATGGAGCATCAAGGGAGCTAACCCGACTGAATTGAGACGTTTGGTCCAAAGAAATACCAAAACTTTGCCTTTTATGTTTCAAGAATCAGCACACAAAAATACAGTTGTAGGGTACTGAATGAATGATAGGGTTTCTACGCGCTGATAATATCCACCTTCATATTTCAAGTGACAGGTATCAAAGCTGTATGCCATGTTGTGTTTTGTGAGCCGACTTGGGAAATGGCATTGTTTTCACATTAAACAATGATTTCTTTTCTCGCAAATTGATTTATGTAGTTTTATTGTCTTAGATTACTTCAGTCATTGGTTTACCTTTTCAATGGACAGTACTATAATGTGGACAGTTTTCACTTGGTTGCTTGCATCCGTTCTTCGTTACGCGTTTAGTTTATTAATTCCTTCCTCCCCTCGATTCTACTGTATTTCTTGTCTCTTATAATATAGTTGTATGTAATCTTATTAATTAAAATAGTTTTGTTCTTATTTTGTACTTATCCCTGTTGGATAGAGGCATTTCATTGCTATAGTTTGTCAAAGGGTAGCACTTGTTTAAGCTTTGCTTATGTGTGCCCTTTATGTTCTCCATGTTTTGTCTGCTTGTCTCATCAATAATAATAACATTCTGTTTTTACCCAAATATAGTATATTGGGTAACCGGTGCGCAAACTACTATGCCAACTGTGCACACTTTAGCAGCGGTGCTATTTTCAGTATCAGCCATAATGCTATTAATAGGTCCATAAACAAAAAGAGGATGAGGTACTACAGAAAACTTCTGGGCATGTCCTATACCCAGCACATCACCAACAACGAAGTCCGACAGACCATCACACAAGCTATTGGACAACACGATGACATGCTCACAGTGATGAAGAAACGTAACGAAAACTCTGATGCAAAAACCATCCTGCAAGGCACGGTGTAAAGAGGCAGAAGAAGAGGGAGACAGAAAAAGAGGTGGGAGGACAACATTCGAGAATGGACTGGTTTGACACTGAACAAAGCCATGAGGGTTGCTGAGAACAGAGAAAGATGGAGTACGCTGGTCAAATGATCATATGTGGTGCCCCAGCGACCTTCGAGTTACGGGATAGAATAGGATGGGATATGATATGGATAGGATAGGAAACAAAAATAGTTATTGATTTACATCAAAACCGTACTTTTCACAGAGGGTATTTTTTTGGCTTAATCTTTTTTTCAGGGAGGGCTAACATTCACTGTGCATTTGAAAAGGATCTGTGACGCTGAAATAGTTTATCTTAAGGATCTTAAAAGCACGCTCAGTGTAACGTTTTTATCCCAGCAGAGACTGATAAAGGGAGGACAGACGGACAAACAACAGAAGGAGTAAGAGACAGAGAAGAAGAGATAGAAAGAGAATTGCGATGGTGAGTTAGTCAACTAGACTGATGTTTGTTCAAACTTTGACAATCAATTCTTTCAATTTCTATTCTTTAATTTTACGTTTGTTCACTGCAAAGTAATATTAGACAATTTAAACCTAAACAAATGAATAAAATACAAAAAAAATAAATACAAACCACAACAATTTGTACAACTCTGTTTTGATAATAATATTAACAATGTTGACTATAATAGGACTATACAAAATATTTTGAAGGTCATCTTCTGATACAATGATTCCTTTATCTTTGTACATTGCTATTAAAATTGTACAATCGAAACGTATGCGATGAACTGAAATATTTTCTGAGCAAATGCCGTTGACGTTTAAAAAAAAAAAACCACTTTGTGTTCCACAAATTTAACGTAGTTTATAAATTTGACAAGTTCAGAGCGGAGTACACTACGTGAAGGTTGTAGACTAACTCTGTTCCATACATTCGTTGTACAACTAGCCAGTCCCCTGCCTACCTTTACTATTACTCCTATCTACGTAGTGAGCAAGTAACCGCATTAAGCTCTTTGGTAGTAGTGTTTCAAGGGTCATTCACAAAGCGCATCTGCGCGTAAAACAAATGACGTTCAGATGCACCATTAATTACTGGGCGTTCATTTCCCCGACCTGCCTGATGCATCATCAACTGCTGGGTATGCCCTACCACTCTACCGCTCTACCACTCTACCGCTCTACCCGCCAACCTCACCCAACCCATCCACACACACCCCACCACACCAAAATACCAACCTCTTGCTACTGTCAATCACTCACATAACCCGCACATTCTCTCTCTTTCTCTCTCTCTCTCTCCCTCTCTCTCCAAACCCCCGGAGTAGCTCTTTCCAACTGAATGTTTTACATAAAACGTTGTCATCTGTTATTTCTTAAAGCTCAGAAGTGCGTTGTTAAAAAAAACAAAAAAACTTTTTACATTTTACTGTTTGGGAATATCTCTTTATTTAGACATCGCCGCGATTTGCCATTCCATTATGACTGATGTACTTTTTACAGCGCGGATAGCTGCAGTAGTTGACAACTGAAAACAACACGTTGTGTCATGTTTTACTAGACGCTGGGTCGACCGCTTGTATTTCTGCTTAACATGTGTTACTGGTAGTCGTGCTGTCAACTTCAAATTGTTGTTATGTTAATGTTAACATCAGGCTGCGAACATGAGTTAAAACCTCACTACGGTAATAGCCTAAAATCGGCCTACATTCAAGGCACTGTTGCCATATCCTCATTCCTACTTCTATCCTACCTTCTAAGAACAGGGGCTGTGACGTCTGCATAACACAAGTCGCTCACTTGCAGTAACTTCGCACAAAGTCGTCACGCCTGCCTGACGCCATTGCTCCCGTTGTCACTTTGTGGTGCTCGTTAGAGAAACATCAAAGAGACTCTAATGGTGTGTCACCATCATCCATCCATTTTAACCACCTCCAGCATTCCGCGCATTAGCATAAAAATGGCCAATGACTTGACAGGTTCAACGTGCAAAACAACGTTAAAATATTCATATGCCCGATGCTATGAACATTCTACAATCGAGCACAAAGAATCAGAGATAAAAGGATGCCATCAAAAATCAACCGGGCGTTTCCGATGTCGTCATAAACAAGCCTAGAAACAAAGTCCTTCCGGAAGTGACGTTGACATAAAATTGACGTAGTTGTGACGACATTCAATGCCGCCTGTCAGTCATGCGTTCAATCCCATCCCAACCAGACAGGTTTGAAAATGCCTCGCTGCATGGCCACACCACTCAGCGTAGGATAAATCTGCATAAACAGTGCACAAGTTACATTTACATACCCTGTGCACCTGCCATTTGGGGGAGGGTTGATGTAGGGTGTGGCAGGGTCAAGGGGGAGGGGTGGGGTGCAAACTTTGATTGAACACTACTAATCAAGTATCCGTCTGGTGTAATATTGTGCAGCTATGTTGTCTTGTTGGTGTTGGTGCATTAAAAGTCAGTCTGAAGTCTTGTTCCAAACTTTAACACTAGATAGTGTGATAGTAGAAAAGTGTATTATTTCACGTTTTTTTTTTTTTTAGGGGAAAGCCCTCAGCGCGTACGGAGTTTTAAAAAGGTCATTCCGGTCCTAACGTCATCTCGCTAGTTGCCTTTTTTCAGTTGTTATACGTGCCAAAACGATACAACAGCCAAGAATCAAGTCACAGCAAAGCCGCGGATGTAATTGATCTACACACTAGTAACTCCATGTTTGTCACGTCACGCCTGTAGAGGCAGTTTCACCCATAGCAGACAACCTTTTGAATGATCGGACACTAAGTTTGGATTCCATTTTCGCAAATATAAGTCACACACACATACACACGCACGCACACACACACACACATACATACATAAATACATACATAATACATACAATCTCCTTGCGTTAACTGGATATTTTATACGTTTTGGCGCAATTTTGATCACGACCTCAGTCAAACGCACTTGAAGTAGAATTAGGACTTGACAAAACCGTAAGGCAATAATCCAGGACATGTCGTGACGGCAGTTTTGCATTACTTTTAAAAACAAAACAACGGAAACTGGGTAAATGGGATGGCTTCATTTTCAAAGCGTGGGTTTATCGATGTCGGATCTTACCTTTCACATTTTCTACAGTGATTATCTCCCATAAGTCATCGTACCGACATGCCTCATTCCCTTCACAAATATTCCTCCTTGTTATCCAGCTAAGGACTGCCTGCAGACATGACAGGATATATGGGCAAAGCAAACAAATTTAGCTTGAAAGTTACATTATACTTTGCACGTATTTAAAATGTTAAAGTTTATCAAACAAAGCCTAATAGTGATAGGAGTAAAGGACAGCAATCAAGTCAACTCTTTAGCCAAAGCAACAACAACAACAGTGACAGGTACATAAATACATAGAAATTACAAGTACAAAGAAAACATAACTGTAATAGTAGTAGTAATAAAATCAATACCATAATTACAATAATTATAATGATGATGATGATGCTCTTTGCAGGCAGCCCTCGCTGCGCATAACAATGTTGTGACTCATTTCCTCCGAGTCGGGGCATCCACAGTAAGAGTAAGAAGAAGAAGAAGAAGAAGAAGAAGAAGAAGAAGAAGAAGAAGAAGAAGAAGAACAACAACAACAACAACAACAACAACAACAGTAGCGATGTACCTGTATTTTGTTTACGTGAAAAAAAATTAATTAACAACTAATTTCATTAGTTTGCTAATTAATTTCGAACCAACGTTATTGCAGAAAATAAAACTATTTTTAAAAGGCAAGATAATTATGATGAAAAATGTACTTTGATTTTGTGGTTTCTCGCTCACTGTTCCAGTCCTTAAGGACGTGGAACGCACTGAACGACCGTTCCTCACAGACACTGCAACAATGTTGTCACGGACGGTGCAACAATGGTGACCTTTGCTGGCCTATCCACGCTGTAATGTAGCTGGACGCTGTCCCACAGAAATGTTTAAGTAGACACAACCACCAACAATATGAAACAAACAAGCCCAGACAAGTTCTATCCATATAATACCTTTCCTTCTCCCAACCTTCCTACCCCCACCCCTCCTCCCATCCTCTCTCTCTCTCTCTTCTTGCGCTCTCTCTCACGCAGGCATGTAGGCACGCACATACATAGGCATTATCTATACAACTTACATAGGCATTATCTATACAACTTACATAGGCATTATCTATACAACTTACACAAATCAATAATATCCTTTTTTTAAATCTGCGTTGTAAACGGTGCAAATAGAAAACTTAATATTAATTAATGTAATCTTTTCACATTATTTATTCAATAATAATTATTATAAAAATTTAATTAACTCTTTCCCTGCCAGGCATGTTTCCACGTTTGTGCCATACATTTCTCTGGCACCGGAAAGAAAGTTCAGTACCTTAGGCATTTAAGCTACTGTTCTTTCAATAATAGTTGTTAAATAGACATATTTCATATCAAATTAAAGGTAAAAGAGTGAAGAATAAGAAAAAAAAAACACAAAAATGTTAATTTGATTATGTTATTGAAATATGTGTTTTGAAAGCATGTTGATCTTTTTGAAATGATAAAATAAAATAAAAATATTTCTACATACCACAGTGATAAAAAAAATCTGGAGGAATAATTCCAATCACTGAATCAGCTTCACACACCAGAAAGAAAATTTCTTTAGGATCAAAATACACTTTACAGTTTGAAATTATATTGATTATTAGCAGAGTTTGACACACTGTCGATTGTGCCCATCACATATGCTTAGTAAAATGCACAAAAAACACTAAAAACGAATCAATTTGAAGAAACCACTCGCGCGTTTTGATCGGGAACAAAAGTAGAAAGAGTTATCTCTCTTTGGTTAAAATAAAACTTGGATTGGACTGCGCAAAAAACCGGAACGAAACGGAATACTGAAATCGACGATATATCGTCGATTGGCACAAACATGGCGGCTCAGATCGACGATATATCGTCGATTGGCAGGGAAAGAGTTAATGCAATGTTTTCATGTTATTTATTCAATAGTAATGATTATTACACGGAAATAAGTAGCACAGCGCAATTGAAGATGTATAGGGCCTACTGCATTACATTATGAACCGCAACCTCTTCCTCTTCTTCTGTTTCCATGAGTGTCGTATCTCCCGCAGGAAGGTCCGTCTGTTGTGAGCTAACACAGCAGGCAGCAGGCAGTGGACAGACAAAGAGCACGGTCGATTGGGCAAAGAAAACAAAGGTACCTGTCCTTACACCCTGCGCTTACCTTGCCCTTTGTCAGTCTTTCTTTCTTTCTTTCTTTCTTTCTTCCTTGATTATTTTGCTTTCTTTATTCTTTCTTTGTTTTTATCCCTCCTTTTTACCCAAACTTTCATTTCATTTCGTCCCTCCTCCTTTTTACCCAAACTTTCATTTCATTTCGTCCCTCCTCCTTTCTATCTCATTTCTTCTCTCTTTTTTTTTCACTGTGCACTTCTGTTTATAATTTGCGATCCATGCCTTTTTCCACTCGTAGTCAGTGTCTACGTACATACCACATGCCATAGACCCCACTTGCAGTCAGTCACTACGTATTTATGTACCACGTGTCATAGGCCCCACATGTAGTCAGTCTCTACTAATTATATATCATGTGTCATTGGCCCGCTGGTAGTCACTCTCTACGTAATTATTATACCGATCGTCATAGGCCCCCAATGGCAGTCAGTCTCTACGTACATACCACTTGTCATTTGCCCCATTGGTAGTCAGTCTCTACGTATATACTACATGTCATATGCCCCACTTGTAGTCAATATCTACATAATTATATACCACGTGTTATAGTCAGTCTCTACGTAATTATATATCAATTGTCATAGGCCCCAATGGCAGTCAATCTCTAAGTATATACCACATGTCATATGCCCCACTTATAGTCAATCTCTATGTTACAATCCGTTTGATGTTGGTGTTTTTCTTTATCAGTATCTGATTCAGCCCCAATGCTGAATTCCTAATAGGGTGTAACTCAGATTCGTTTATCCACGCAGCCCGCTCAAGCAGCATACAAGTCACAAAGTCGACGTATGAAATTTTCCACTTTTTATTCAGCACACATCAACAACTGCATACAATTCTCAACTCAACTTAACAACTTTCAACAACTAACAACAACTTCAACTCTCTCCTCTTTTTGAAACAGCGCGGCACTTAAATAGTCTCTTGATACTCCCGAATAACCTGGATCAATCTCGTTTGACGCAATTTAACCAATCGCTTCTAACTTCGTCATTACTGTCTTACGTCATACATATTTTCTTCTCCTTCCGGAACGTCTTCTTGCTTCGACATGTATCGGAAAATTTCTATCGAGAGTAAACACGCAGATCCAGAAGATTCTACAGTAATATCGACTAACGCAAATCATCAACGTTATACAAAGCCTCTCCTAACAACAATGCAAACTCAAACCAAAGGTAAATAAACTCCAATATTGAATACTTTGCAAAACGAAACGATTAGATCTATCGTGCGCGTTTCCGACATACTTTCGTTCGCGTTTCAACGTAACACTCTACGTAATTATATACCATGTGTTATAGGCCCCACTTGTAGTCAGTCTCTGCGTAATCATATACCACGTGTCATAGGCCCCACTTGTTATCAGTCTATACGTAATTATATTCCACGTGTCTTAAGCCCCACTTGTAGTTAGTCTCTACGTAATTATATACACCGTGATATAGGTCCCTCTGGTAGTGGTAGTCAGTCTCTTCGTAATTATATACCACATGTCATAGGCCCAACTTGTAGCCAATATCTACGTAATTATATACACCGTGATATAGGTCCCTCTGGTAGTGGTAGTCAGTCTCTTCGTAATTATATACCACATGTCATAGGCCCAACTTGTAGCCAATATCTACGTAATTATATACACCGTGATATAGGCCCCTCTGGTAGTGGTAGTCAGTCTCTTCGTAATTATATACCACATGTCATAGGCCCAACTTGTAGCCAATATCTACGTAATTATATACACCGTGATATAGGTCCCTCTGGTAGTGGTAGTCAGTCTCTTCGTAATTATATACCACATGTCATAGGCCCAACTTGTAGCCAATATCTACGTAATTATATACCACATGTCATAGGCCCTACTTGTAGCCAATATCTACGTAATTATATACACCGTGATATAGGTCCCTCTGGTAGTGGTAGTCAGTCTCTTCGTAATTATATACCACATGTCATAGGCCCAACTTGTAGCCAATATCTACGTAATTATATACCACGTGTCATAGGCCCTACTTGTAGCCAATATCTACGTAATTATATACCACATGTCATAGGCCCTACTTGTAGCCAATATCTACGTAATTATATACCACGTGTCATAGGCCCCACTTGTAGTCAGTCTCTACGTAATTATATACCACGCAATATAGGTCCCACTGGTAGTCAGTCTCTACGTAATTATATATCACGTGTCAAAAGCCCAACTTGTAATCAATATCTACGTAATTATATACCACGTGTCATAGGTCTCACTTGTAGTAAGTCTTTACGTGTGTGTGTGTGTGTGTGTGAATATGGGTGTGAATGTGTGTGTGTGAATGTGTGGGTGAATGCGTGTGTACGTGGATGCATGTGCGTATGCGTGTACTTGTCTTAAAATTGTTTTGCTTTTTTAAATGACATTTGATCCCTCTTAACTTGTTTTCACTGTAAATGAAATTAGAAACTGCTATTATTATTATTATTATTATTATTATTATTATTATTATTATTATTATTGTTGTTGTTATTGGTGTTGTTACTATTATTATGTGAATCACAAATATGTTTTCTTTTTAAACCAGATTAATGCCATTACACAAGCTTTTATTCTCTTCATCTGGCCTGTCATACGTTGTAACGATGTTTAGTTATTCAACGATTATTCTACTTTTAAAACTGATGTATTTCACCACCATTTACACTTTACATCTTAGATGAGGCATTGTTGATCTGCCTCTTTTGGTATTAACGTCCCTCTCTTAAATTTTTTCTGTGAAATTATTCATTTATTTTATATAAGTTTATTGATTGATTGACTGATTTTATACTTTTATTTGTTGGTTTGTTACCTTTACTAGGTTTACATGTTGTCTTGTTTTTAAATGCAGAATAGATTTATTATGCGTGTGTATCTGTGTGTGGCTGCGTGTGATTAAGCGCTTTGTGAAGCATTTTATGTTTGAATTGCGCTATACAAAATAAATTATTATTATTATTATTATTACGTAATTATATGCCACGTGTCATAGGCCCCTCAAATGTTACAACGGAGTACCAGCCTCCAACCCCCACCCAACCCTCCCCCCTCTGTCACATCGTTGTTGTTTTATTCTCCGATACTGGTAAATCTGGGAACCTGTAAACATGTTTTATTACTTGTTGAACTGCTGACAACCAAAACTTAGTATGCTTGGATATTAGAAATAAAATAAAATATTTTTGTGTAATAAAACGAAACAAAAAGGTATATTTGTTTAAAAATAAGTTTACTTCCATTGTTGAAGGCTTTGTGCGCTTGCGGGCACAAACGGGTTTATCCTAAACTGGCATTGTTTTTATATTAAACCACAACAAATTGGCTTCTCCTTGCTAAACCCAACCGCTAAAATTTGAATTTTCAAGTTCGGTTCTGACAGGGAGTTATTTCCCCTGTACAGCCGTGTGAACTTTTGTGACTGTAAGTGCTAGTGTGCCTCTTTGATAGTATAGGGTCTATTTTATCCACCTAAAACCAAATACCTTACGAGCAATAGGGTCTATTTTATCCACCTAAAACCAAATACCTTACGAGCAATAGGGTCTATTTTATCCACCTAAAACCAAATACCTTACGAGCAATAGGGTCTATTTTATCCACCTAAAACCAAATACCTTACGAGCAATAGGGTCTATTTTATCCACCTAAAACCAAATACCTTACGAGCAATAGGGTCTGTTTTATCCACCTAAAACCAAATACCTTACGTGCAATAGGGTCTATTTTATCCACCTAAAACCAAATACCTTACGAGCAATAGGGTCTATTTTATCAACCTAAAACCAAATACCTTACGAGCAATAGGGTCTATTTTATCCACCTAAAACCAAATACCTTACGAGCAATAGGGTCTACTTTATCCACCTAAAACCAAATACCTTACGAGCAATAGGGTCTATTTTATCAACCTAAAACCAAATACCTTATGAGCAATAGGGTCTATTTTATCCACCTAAAACCAAATACCTTACGAGCAATAGGGTCTATTTTATCCACCTAAAACCAAATACCTTACGAGCAATAGGGTCTATTTTATCCACCTAAAACCAAATACCTTACGAGCAATAGGGTCAGTTTTATCCACCTAAAACCAAATACCTTACGAGCAACTGTTTATACTGCTTCTTTCTCTTACTGGCTTTGATAGCTGCTATTTGTAGTAGTTCCACAGTGCTGGCTTTGATAGCTATTTGTTGTAGTTCCACAGTGCTGGCTTTGATAGCTGCTATTTGTAGTTAAACAGTGCTGGCTTTGATAGCTGCTATTTGTAGTTAAACAGTGATGTCTTTGATAGCTGCTATTTGTAGTTAAACAGTGCTGTCTTTGATAGCTGCTATTTGTAGTTAAACAGTGCTGTCTTTGATAGCTGCTATTTGTAGTTAAACAGTGCTGTCTTTGATAGCTGCTATTTGTAGTTAAACAGTGCTGGCTTTGATAGCTGCTATTTGTAGTTAAACAGTGCTGGCTTTGATAGCTGCTATTTGTAGTTAAACAGTGCTGGCTTTGATAGCTGCTATTTGTAGTTAAACAGTGCTGGCTTTGATAGCTGCTATTTGTAGTTAAACAGTGCTGGCTTTGATAGCTGCTATTTGTAGTTAAACAGTGCTGGCTTTGATAGCTGCTATTTGTAGTTAAACAGTGCTGGCTTTGATAGCTGCTATTTGTAGTTAAACAGTGCTGGCTTTGATAGCTGCTATTTGTAGTTAAACAGTGCTGGCTTTGATAGCTGCTATTTGTAGTTAAACAGTGCTGGCTTTGATAGCTGCTATTTGTAGTTAAACAGTGCTGGCTTTGATAGCTGCTATTTGTAGTTAAACAGTGCTGGCTTTGATAGCTGCTATTTGTAGTTAAACAGTGCTGGCTTTGATAGCTGCTATTTGTAGTTAAACAGTGCTGGCTTTGATAGCTGCTATTTGTAGTTAAACAGTGCTGGCTTTGATAGCTGCTATTTGTAGTTAAACAGTGCTGGCTTTGATAGCTGCTATTTGTAGTTAAACAGTGCTGGCTTTGATAGCTGCTATTTGTAGTTAAACAGTGCTGGCTTTGATAGCTGCTATTTGTAGTTAAACAGTGCTGGCTTTGATAGCTGCTATTTGTAGTTAAACAGTGCTGGCTTTGATAGCTGCTATTTGTAGTTAAACAGTGCTGGCTTTGATAGCTGCTATTTGTAGTTAAACAGTGCTGGCTTTGATAGCTGCTATTTGTAGTTAAACAGTGCTGGCTTTGATAGCTGCTATTTGTAGTTAAACAGTGCTGGCTTTGATAGCTGCTATTTGTAGTTAAACAGTGCTGGCTTTGATAGCTGCTATTTGTAGTTAAACAGTGCTGGCTTTGATAGCTGCTATTTATAGTTAAACAGTGCTGGCTTTGATAGCTGCTATTTATAGTTAAACAGTGCTGGCTTTGATAGCTGCTATTTATAGTTAAACAGTGCTGGCTTTGATAGCTGCTATTTATAGTTAAACAGTGCTGGCTTTGATAGCTGCTATTTATAGTTAAACAGTGCTGGCTTTGATAGCTGCTATTTGTAGTTAAACAGTGCTGGCTTTGATAGCTGCTATTTATAGTTAAACAGTGCTGGCTTTGATAGCTGCTATTTGTAGTTAAACAGTGCTGGCTTTGATAGCTGCTATTTGTAGTTAAACAGGGCTGGCTTTGATAGCTGCTATTTGTAGTTAAACAGTGCTGGCTTTGATAGCTGCTATTTGTAGTTAAACAGTGATGTCTTTGATAGCTGCTATTTGTAGTTAAACAGTGATGTCTTTGATAGCTGCTATTTGTAGTTAAACAGTGCTGGCTTTGATAGCTGCTATTTGTAGTTAAACAGTGATGTCTTTGATAGCTGCTATTTGTAGTTAAACAGTGATGTCTGGCTAGCCAACGGCAGTGGCAAAAAATTAACAGAATTTATTCATTTAAAAAAATAACTATGCTTTCAAAAGGTAACTTTTTTGTTGTAAGCATTTTATCAGTGGGGCAACACTCACTATGAATGTTAAAAGAGTCTGTGGAGGTGGCGTAGTCACAGTGGATCCCAATGGCACAAAATGACAGGTCAAAAATAATATTCTCCGCACCCCCTTCTGATGTCACCCAGGAAATGGCTGCACCCCAAAGGGCCCAGCCTACGCTACTTGCTGCCCTCCGTCACCGTCATTACACTTAGTAGGTTAAGTACCACCCTACTTACTGCCCTCTATCACCGTCATTACACTTAGTAGGTTAAGTACCACGCTACTTACTGCCCTCCGTCACCGTCATTACACTTAGTAGGTTAAGTACCACGCTACTTACTGCCCTTCGTCACCGTCATTACACTTAGTAGGTTAAGTACAACGAAATATCACACTGAAATACTGTCCGTGACAGTAAGGCCCTCCTCCCACCCCCTCCCCCCTTCTGCGCTCTCTCTCTCTCACTCTCTCTCTATCTCTCTCTCTCTCTCTCTCTCTGGCTGTCTCTCCATCCCTCCCTCTATGCCTACCTACCTACCATGTACCAAACAACACTCATCGAAACCTTTTAATTGCTATCCAGCCACCAGCTATCCAGTCATCATTCTAGCTATCCATCCATCCATCCAACAACCACCTACCCTCGCAGTTTCCGAGCCATTAAAGTTGAGGCAGGCTGCGAGACGGGTACAAAGCCATCAGGCGCGTAAGAAGTCTTATCACAGGAACTTAGGCCACTGCAATCTTCCCCCTGATGGCTTCCCCTTCGCTCTGCATCATTAATTAGCAGTCGGAGAATCTCAGCCAATTCTCATACTTCTCAGTACAGTCAACAAAATCCTTCTCATATAGCGCAATCACCAACTCAAGAGCAGCTCAAGGCGCTGGCCTCTGTCACGGTTTTGCCCAAGCTGCCCAAGACGCCAGCTTGCTGCACCACGATCACTGTTAAGCGCCCCGCGCCCGGACAACTAAAAGTTTTGACCAACTATCTTGTAACTAATAAATTACTGCGTACAAATATACAGTACTAACAGTCAAAGACTAGGATAGATTTTTGTATGGTAAATAATTAAAGTAGAAAAAATAGTTCACAGACGATAATAGATACGCTTATCAGTGTCCAACAAGGTGACGTCGTCTTTGATTTGTATCCAAACTCCTATCCTATCCTATCCTATTCTATCCTATCCTATCCCATAACTCGGAGGTCGTAGAGGCATCACAGATGATCGTTTAACCAGCGTACTCCATCTTTCCCTGTCCTCAGCAACCCTGATTGTTTCGCTCAGTGTCAAATCAGTCCATTCTTGAATGTTGTCCTCCCACGTCTTTTTTCGGTCTCCCTCTTCTTCTACCTCCTTGCACTGTGCTGATCTGGTGACGTTTCCGTTTTTTCACCTCTGTGATCAGGTCATCGTGTTGTCCAAACTGTGAGATCTAATTATTAAAGACAGACCTAGAACTGCTACCATCTGAAAAACTAAATGTCGGTTGATTATTTACCATCTCTTGTAGTTTTGGATCATGCTTCGTTATCCCTACCGTGTGTGCTCTTCCTGTCATACTTAGTAGTGAGTTTGTTTGTTTTTATCTGTCAGGGTTATAAACTATTTAGGTGGAGTTGTGCTTTCAACGAGTTGAAGGGCTCAATGTAATGCTACCTGTTCATCGCTAAAGTGTTGGACTCGGCAAGTCTGGAGCTACTCGTGGCGCGCTATCAAGTGCTATGATGTCGTTAGGCGCGATTATGACGACGATGATGATGATGTCTTCATCAGAACATGGTCATCAATAGCGTAAGGTTGCCGTTGCAGCTGGCGCTTATTAGTCCTTCATTAGTGCCGGCCAATTAAGACGACGTCCGCGCTTCCTGTGATGGGGCTGCACCGTGCCGCAAGCTGCGATGCTGCTGCTGCTGCTGCAAGCTGGCTGTCATTAGCGACCTGCCGCGATCACAGAGAACGGGAACTTTTAAGTGCCAACAACTCCACCACGCGCCTTTACGTCTTCACGTTAAACGCTCCAGGTGTGCAGAACTTTCAAAGCGAACTTGTTCTGCATGACGGACTAATGGCATTACCTATCGCCTATAAACCGCAAGGAGGATGTGGGATGGAGAGAGATGGGGAGGGGAAGGGCGGGGAGGAAAACGGGCAAACTTGTGATAGGCGCAATGTGTGTTTGTAGAAGACGACCATCACAATTGTAGGCAAAAGCAGCAATATCAAAACATAGCAGTCACAATGGCCGTGAAAGGCTCTGTTGTTATACAATATTACGAACAAGTATAATATTATAAACATAAACAAGACAAAATAGACCAAACGATTGGGAACTACAATTGCCTGTCCAGTCTTCCGGCACGTCAGCATTTTAGGAAACGTTAATTGGCGGACCAATCAAGAACTGTGCCTTAAGGTGAGACAGTGATGGCGTGAACCTCCAATCAGAAAGTGAATGGCAAACTAAACAAATTAGAGAGAGAGAGAGAGAGAGAGAGAGAGAGAGAGAGAGAGAGAGAGAGAGAGAGAGAGAGAGAGAGAGAACAGAAACAGAAACAGAAACAGAGAGAAACAGGAGGAGACGGGGTGGAAATAGGATAGACAGAAGAGGAAGAAGGAGAGCATTGCCGAAAGTGCGAATTCGATGCCAAACCGCTTGCCTTCCGATTTGGCAGATGTGGGTCGAACGACTGGCCTCACGATCACAGGTATTGGCGCAACTAATGAAATCAATGAATGTAATGACGACAAGAAGGGCGAGAAAATCTTTGGCCTTCCTTCCGTCACACGATGACAGAGTATATGGAGACACAGAGAGCACGCATAATCACGGCATTGTTGTCAGGCTTTGGCCACATTCCTGTTCTGGATCATTAACCTTAAAGGCCAGTTTTTGACACTCTTTACCAACAGCACAGATCACATCGGATACCGACCACACCTTGTAACTCCCAGTCAACTCCAACAAAAGATTGTTTTCTAAAGTGACTACTGGTGAGTCGTGAACATTACCCACAATTAAAAACTAATCAAAATTGGACAAATAAACCGCTCTATTTTATCCACAGGAATTTCCATCATCACTCGCGCAGAGCTTAGCGTTGAACAAGGCAAGACGTGAGCCAACAACTCTTCCAAATATACCGTGATAATTCATCATTATCGTCATCATCATCATCATCATCATCATCATCATCATCATCATCATCATCATCATCATCATCATCATCATCATCATCATCATCATCATCATCATCATCATCATCATCATCATTATCATCATCATCGTCGTCGTCATCATCATCATCCATTCCTCCTCCTTTTTTTCTTCTTTTTTCTCTTTCTTTCTTTCTTGTGTAGATTAACGTCCCCGGACACATGGAGCGTATAGGGGACCCTTCTTTTTTCTTGTATGTGTATCAGTTTATAGTCCCCTCTCTTCCCGATAAGGATTTTCAGAGAGGAGACTGATTATCTCTTTTTTCTGTTTGTTTGTTTATCAGTTTATAGTCACCTCTCTTCCCGTAAGGATTTTCAGAGAGGAGACTCTTCGTTATATTCGATACTCTTTTTTCTTCTCCTCTGACCTCCTTTTATTCGTCGTGGCTGCTGAGCTCACGCAAGTTTAAGTGTCCCTGATATTCAGTGTCATCTGATGTTCAGTGTCGTGTCCCTGCGCTACTACGACGACGACCGCACAGGTCAGGGCCATGATGGACAGGGACATTGATGATGATTGATGTCGTGGCATCACGGTCGTTGACCCGTCCAAAGTCTATATCTGTATATATTTAAATTGCCTGTACTAGAGTGAGTACATTATACGTAACACCTCTCACTAACACCAACACCTATATAAGCTCTATTACCTTTAGCAGGCTTCGTCACATCAAGCTCCCTACGTCGTACTGAGTGACGCTAATTTGCGGCTGTCTCGCTTTCGCTAAGAGAACCTATATTTGGACCGCACCAGGGACGAATATTAATGTAATAACAATGAGAAATTTATGGTAACCCCGATTTGGAGAAAAATATGAAATGGTAAGAAGAGGTTGGCAAGAAGCCATAATTTATTCCTGCAAGCCTGTTCAGAAATTGTGTTCTAAGCTTTCAGCACTTAGGACTGTGTTCCTGGTTCGATTAACAACCAAAGATTGAGGGAACAAATTTCTATCTTCAACGGCCTAGGAATAGATAAATAAATAAAGAATGTTAAATGTTAACAATTTAAAAAAAAAAATACAACAGCAGAAACCTTTCTATAAAATCTTATTGAATTTACAACTATTATCAAGAGAACAATTTCGATCGCATACAAAATTAGGAATAAATTATGGATGTAAATGTTTTATAACTCTGAAAGGTGAGACGTTTTAAATTACTTAAACAATCAAAATCATTATGGGAGCAAACAGGATTTTTTTTTTGCGACAACAAATGGCAAATTAGGAGCAAAATATATTCCACGCATGGATACTCGACTTTAAGATATTACAAATTTGCGAATAACAAAATATACACAAGTTGAATTGCAATGATCACTATCTATCGCCGTAATTGGTTTTCCTCTAAGGCCATATATACAAACTGAAACATAAATTCCATGCATGGATGCTTGCGTGCATGAGATCATTTGATGCTCAGTACATGACTTTACTAATAAACATGTTTGTAGCATGTAACAAAAAAGAGAAAACACGCAAGTTAAATACACCGCATAACCATAACCCAAGCAAAGATGATTACAAATGCCAACGCCAAAGTGAAGGCCTCGGTGCTTAAGTTCATGATATGCTGCGTTCTTCAATGCCTAGATTCATAAAATAAACATGCTGGAACCACAAAAGCAAACAATAGGAAAGCCAAACTTTTTAACATGAGCCAATAACACAGTTAAGTGCCTATCAATGCCTACTTATGAACTCAAATTGCATAAGTGGACGTGAATATTTAAGTTAATATTAATAATTTGCTCTTCAGAGCGTGGATTGATAAAATAAAGATGCTTGTAGCAAACAAGCAAAGTAATCATAACCCTATTACTAACTGAAGCCAACGTCATTTTAGGTGTCATAAGCACCTGATGAGTGTCAATAGCACGGGCGGGTGCGCAGTTCATAATGTAATTTTTGCTGTTCAGGACGCGGCTTCATAAAATGATGGAAGCATGCCAAGTGAATTCAGCTGGTGAATGAAGTGAATGTGTACGGCTTAATGGCCATTAGGAGATCACAGCAGACTTTCCTCACACAAGCTTGTCAAGCGAAGACGCAGAACATTATGATTAAATATCTCTTTTGTTGGACCCTCTCTCCCTCTCTCCCTCCCTCCCTCTCTCTCTCTCTCTCCCTCTGCCCTCCTTCCACATCACGTCCCTCTCTCTACCACTGCACTACAACTAATTCCTCTTCTATCTTAACAGTGCATGAAGTCATCATCATCATCATCATCATCATCATCATCATCATCATCATCATCATCATCATCATCATCATCATCATCATCATCATCATCAACAGTAGCAGCAGCTTACATTAGATCCTATTCGTCCTCGTCCCGAGTGGCGCTGCAATCACAGAGAGGGGATCCTAAAATTTCAACCTAAAATCCAATCCAAAACCCCTCGAAGTCAGCGTAAAACCACCTCAAGATTCCGGCGTTTGCTCCCCTTTTCTTTCAATGTGTACAGTGTAAGAGAAGATAATAGTGACTGTATTTCATAGTACACCTTCATTTAGGGATATCAACAGCGTGATAGAAGGTAATGGTGACCGTATTTCATACTACACCCTCACTTCTGGATACAACAGCGCAAGAGAAGGTTGGTTGGTTAGTTAGTTAGTTAGTTATTCATTGCTTACAGGGTCCAGCGGACTCCAAAGAGCCGAATCACGACCACAAAATCAGGACCACAACTTGGTTGAAAGAGGATTCACCCCTGATCCGTATTAAAGATCTGCTGAAACCACCCTAGTGGTAACACTAAAGGCTCTCCACCAGCAGGTCACTTTACAATAAAGGCATCCCACGCAGGGGACGCTGAGGCAATACACCCTAATTTATCGAACCCCCGTTTACAAAAACCAAAATAGAATATAAACATCATTATAAAATAACAACAAAACACATACATATAAAATGCCTACATTGCAAAATAATATCATAGGATGCCCGTAATGGTGACCGTATTTCATACTTTGGGAAATCAACAGCGCGAGAGAAGGTAATGGTGACCATATTTCATACTACACCCTCACTTTGTGATATCCACAGCGTGAAAGGAGAACTGGTGTTTTTGAAATAGTGAACAAAACACCTTCAAATTCCTGCGTTCACTACCTTTTTCCCCAATTTGTGCAGGATTATTGAAGTTGTGGGTGAGACACCTGACACCTACAGCTCCAGGCCACAGCGTGAGTCCCCATCATCACCCATTAACCAGTCCCACCGTGCGAAACTCCTCTTGCAGTGGCTGTCACACTACATCAACCGCTACATGCGTCCCTCGCCACCCTGCACTCTATACATCCACAAATCATATACTACAACAGCACTCTATACATCCACAAATCATATACTACAACGGCACTCCATACATCCACAAATCATATACTACAACAGCACTCTATACATCCACAAATCATATACTACAACGGCACTCTATACATCCACAAATCATATACTACGACCGCACTCTATACATCCACAAATCATATACTACAACAGCACTCTATACATCCACAAATCATATACTACAACAGCACTCTATACATCCACAAATCATATACTACAACAGCACTCTATACATCCACAAATCATATACTACAACAGCACTCTATACATCCACAAATCATATACTACAACAGCACTCTATACATCCACAAATCATATACTACGACCGCACTCTATACATCCACAAATCATATACTACAACGGCACTCTATACATCCACAAATCATATACTACGACCGCACTCTATACATCCACAAATCATATACTACAACGGCACTCTATACATCCACAAATCATATACTACAACACCACTCTATACATCCACAAATCATATACTACAACCGCACTCTATACATCCACAAATCATATACTACAACAGCACTCTATACATCCACAAATCATATACTACAACAGCACTCTATACATCCACAAATCATATACTACGACCGCACTCTATACATCCACAAATCATATACTACAACAGCACTCTATACATCCACAAATCATATACTACAACAGCACTCTATACATCCACAAATCATATACTACAACAGCACTCTATACATCCACAAATCATATACTACAACAGCACTCTATACATCCACAAATCATATACTACAACCGCACTCTATACATCCACAAATCATATACTACAACAGCACTCTATACATCCACAAATCATATACTACAACAGCACTCTATACATCCACAAATCATATACTACAACAGCACTCTATACATCCACAAATCATATACTACAACCGCACTCTATACATCCACAAATCATATACTACAACGCACTCTATACATCCACAAATCATATACTACAACAGCACTCTATACATCCACAAATCATATACTACAACAGCACTCTATACATCCACAAATCATATACTACGACCGCACTCTATACATCCACAAATCATATACTACAACAGCACTCTATACATCCACAAATCATATACTACGACCGCACTCTATACATCCACAAATCATATACTACGACCGCACTCTATACATCCACAAATCATATACTACAACGGCACTCTATACATCCACAAATCATATACTACAACAGCACTCTATACATCCACAAATCATATACTACAACAGCACTCTATACATCCACAAATCATATACTACGACCGCACTCTATACATCCACAAATCATATACTACGACCGCACTCTATACATCCACAAATCATATACTACGACCGCTGTATCAGATCCTTAAAGGGTGTCGCTACTTAAGTACAGTTTACACTCACAAATCACACACAACAACCGTTGTACCAGATCCTTAAAGGGTAAGCACAGTTTACACTCACAAATCACACACTACAACCGCTGTACCAGATCCTTAGTGTGTGTTTCTACTTAAGTACAGTTTATCTAATCTCGTTAATTGTGATGATAGGTATACATTGCTTCCAGGGTCAAGCGGACTGCAAAGAGCCGAATCAGGACCACAAAACCAAGACCACAACTTGGCGGAGAGAGGATTCACCCCTGATCCGTATAAAAGATCTGCTGAAACAACCATCGTGGCAATACTGGAAGCACTCCACCAGCCGGTCACTCTTACAATAAAGGCATCCCACGCAGCGGACGCCCAGGCTATACTCTAAATTATCGAACTCCCGTTTACAAAAACTAAATAAAATATAAACATCATTATAAAATATCAACAAAACACATACTGTACATATAAATGCCTACATTGCTAAATAATAACATCATAAGAAGCCTAGTGACCATTTGGTAGAAAGCATCCAATATTTGCAAGCTGACCCAACAGACCTCATACACAAATGAAAAGTTTTGGAGGAGTTTTCAAAAAAAAAAAAAAAAAAAGGTAGGTGACTGGTCTAGTGAAGAAGAAGATAGTACAGTAGATTGATAGAAAATAGGAATGAGAAAGAACAAAGGAGAAAGACTGACAGTGGAAATTTAAAGCACTAAATTTCCAGAAAGTGGGGATACTATTTATACAGAAACCCCCGGCACCCCCACGGGGGGAGATTGTGATGATGAATAGCCGAACACTTCTGAAGTTTATCCAGAGGTTTATTCAGCCGGCCATGTTTCGCCAGTCCCAGACAATGACGCCCCTCTTCCTGCCTACGTCAAACTTATTTTACGTAGGCATAGGCTCATGATATATACTATTACAACTCCCTTTTACATGTATGAACGCAAACAAAATAGATTTTCAATGTGTGGTAGGAACAAATTTTTCTGGGGAAAGCTAAACTGTCTTCATATTACCACATATGTAATTATTGTCTGTAACAAATTATAAGTTAAACCACACAAACATTAACGTCAATGTACTGAAATATCTGCAATCAAGTGATGCTACTGGACTGATAGTTTTCACCACCGCAATGCCTGAGCACCATGTACCAGTTGCTTGGTTCGTTGACTGGAGAAATGACGCCGTTTTTTAGCATAGGGACGATCTCTTCTGCTAACTTTGGGAACCAAAGGGTGCGAGATCTTTCGTGGAGCATAGATGCATACTGGCTGTGCGTCATGCTTGAGATTGATTATGCCCTGTCCTATCCCGTAACTCGAAGGTCGTTGGGGCACCACAGATGATCGTTTAACCAGAGTATTTAATCTTTCTATGTCCTCAGCAACCCTCATGGCTTCGCTCAGTGTCAAGCCAGTCCATTCTCGAATGTTGTCCTCCCACCTCTTTTTCTGTATGCCTCTTCTTATGCCTCCTAGCACCGTGCCTTGCAGTATGGTTTGCTAGGCCTGATGCTCTGTGACGTGGCCCTGCATGGAATATGGACACTCACAGCAGATCTACAACGAAGAATACAAAGCATGGAGATGAGGTGCTACAGAAGACTTCTGGGCATTTCTTATAGCCACCACATCACCAACAACGAAGTCCGACAGACCATCACACAAGCTATTGGACAACACGATGACGTACTCACAGTGGTAAAGAAACGGAAACTCCGATGGTATGGCCACGTCACCAGAGCATCAGGTCTTGCAAAGACCATCCTACAAAGCACAGTGCAAGGAGGCAGAATAAGACGGAGACAGGAAAGATGTGGGAGGACAACATTCGAGAATGGACTGGTTTGACACTGAACGAAGCCATGAGGGTTGCTGAGAACAGAGAAAGATGGAGTGCGCTGGTTAACCGATCATCTGTTGTGCCCCAACGACAATTGAGTTACGGGATAGGATAGGAAACAACCTTAGTGGTAACACTGAAGGCACTGCACCACCCGTCACTCTTACAATAAAGTCATCCCACGCAAGGGACACTGAGGCTGTACTCTAATGTATCGACCCCCGTTAACAAAAATAAAATTGAATATAAACATCATTATAAAATATCAACAAAACACATACATATAAAATGCCTACATTGCTAAATAATAATATCATAGGAAGCCCTAGTGACTATTTGGCAGAAGGCATCCAATATTTCCAAGCTGACCCAACAGACCTCATACCCAAATGAAGAGTTTTGGAAGAGTGTCAAGAAAAAAGATAGGTGACTGGTCTAGCGAAGAAAAAGATAGTAAGATTGATTGAACAGAATAGGAATTAGAAGGAACAAAGTAGAAAGACAGCGACAGTGGGAATTTAAAGCACTAAATTTCCAGAAAGTGGGGATACTATTTATACAGTGTTACGTTGGAGACGCGTGCAATGGTAGACTGGCGTGTGTGACGCGCGCGATAGATCTGTTCGTTTTATTTTGCAACGCGTGCAGTAACAGAGTGTATTTATTTTTTATTTGAAGAAGCTTTGTATAACGTTGATAATTTTAGTTGCTCGATATTATTTGAGAATTTTATCGAGTCAGTTGTATAGATAGCTCTAGTGGTAACCATGGAAGCTTCCATTCCAAATAAGGTTGTATGACGTGAGACAGTGATGATGAAATTACTTCTGATTGATTGAGGTATGTCACGTTGGGGGTATTCTCGCTCTTTCTGGAGTTTAGAGAGACTATATATATATAGTGCCGCACTGTTTAAAAAGGTGGTTTTTTTAGAGAGAGTTGACAGTAAAGAGAGCTGTTGTATTAGAGTTGAGAAAGGTGTTAAAAAGTGGAAAGCTCATAGTTGAGAATTGTAGAGTGGAAAAAGCGATTGAGCTACTGTATGCAGTTGTTGATGTGTGCTGAATAAAAGTGGAAAACTTCATTCGACGACTCCAGCTTTGTTGATGATTGAACGGGTTGCGTGGATAAACGAATCTGAGTTACACCTTATCAGGACTTCAGCATTGGGGTTGAATCATCAACTGATAAAAAACAACATCGAGTATAACATACAGAAACCCCCGGCACACCCACGGAGGGAATAATAAAAATACGTTTATTTATAAAGCGCATATCTCTCGCTGTTACAGCGATTCAAGGTAAGGAGGGGGGGGGAGGGTTGAGGAGAAAGAAATAGAGGAACAACATACACAGGCACTACACATTAGTAAGATATATTAATACGAAATGTACAGAAACGCTTCATGGAGAAGTCTTCTTCATTCACTTTTTGTGGCACTACATTATCTAGACAGTTATTATTTTACTGGCAGATCACACACTTAAACAACTACTAATTAAACACTCTTAAAGAAAGTGGCCAAGAGGGCCAAGTCAACAATTCTGTATCACACAACGCACAATTCAAACAACGAAATGAATCTTAGCAAATAACTAAGTTAAAACAAATCATTAACAATATTAAGAACAATAAACTAAACATTGTTTGCTGAAATGCACAGATTTACACAACCTTTGAAGATTTTCGCTCGCCTCCAAAACAAAGCACCAACAATTTGAGAAATTTCAAATATTCCCAAACTTGCAAGGAGTGAGAAGATACAACGATACCCGCAAAACACTTTTTAAATATCCCACAATCCTTGCAGCATTCCATCTATCAATGACTATTCTATGAGTTACTACAGCCCCGTTCCTCAGCGAGACTACTCATTTCCTCCTTTAAAAAAAACCTTATACTCCATTTCTTTTAAAACTCTGCTTCTGTACTAGAAAGGAAAAAAAGGGCCACACGATTTCACCTTGCATGCCCACCTGTTCCGTGAGACCAGGTAAGGCATATTTGAAGGAGCGCAATATCACCAGGACCTCGGTATGAGGGGTACAGGAATGCGTGACCCTCTAATGTCAATGGAGACTCTCTTATGCCAATGGCGACCTAGGAAACGGACCTCGGCACCGATAACTCTGGGTCTAATGTGTAGGTAAAGGTCAGCAAATGGGAATTAAAGTGACTTGCCTCCACAACTAAACGGGAAACTCCTGCGTTGAAGTAGAGCACGCCGCGCCGATGCTGAATCATTGTGTGCTTATGGTAACAGTGTGTGCTTATGGTAACAGTGCGTGCTTATGGTAACAGTGTGCGCTTATGGTAACAGTGTGCGCTTATGGTAACAGTGTGCGCTTATGGTAACAGTGTGTGCTTATGGTAACAGTGTGCGCTTATGGTAACAGTGTGTGCTTATGGTAACAGTGTGTGCTTATGGTAACAGTGTGCGCTTTCAATTGATTTCATGTATACTTACCAAAGAGCGCTATAAGACTTAGCTACCAGACTTTACAGGACACCGAGGGTTTTCTCCGGGTTCTCCGGTTTCTTACCTCCTTTCAATAATGGTATTGGGTGCAGTCAATCTAAGTTTCCAAAATAAAAATCGATTTCTCTTCCGATTTCTGTAATAGCAATCTCTTCAGATCGCCGCGCTTTAAGTCTGATGGAAGACAAAGCTCATGAAAGTCTGATGGAAGACAAAGCTCGTGATAACATCCTCTACTACTACTATTACTACTACTACGACTACGACTACTACTACTACTACTGCTAAAGCAGCACTTCGTTTTCATACAGAAGACGAAGTACTAAACTCCAGTCTTGGAAATGAAGATTCCCATCCAAATAGGACAACACTTGTTTATCTTCAGTTTGACTATCGGTATTTGAATACTCTTTTGAACTAGTATTTGAATAACGATGGAAATACAGAAGATCATAACAAATATAATTCTATCTCTATTAAAGAAATTGTACAACCACGACGAAAGAAAAGTGTATTTGCCATCTAACACACACAATGTTATTTATTTATTAATTTCCTGTGGCTCGGTTCAAACGTTCTCTTAATTGCGCCATATTCATCAACAGCTGTCGTCGAATTTTCAAAATAATATTTGTCTGATTTTTCACATTCGACGAAAATTGTATTACAAGAAGGAACAAAGCGCGAAACAATATTTGAATGGCGACGCCCGATGTTATAATAACCAAAGTAGAGCTGTCATTGGAACGGCAAAACTATGGTGCCAAAACAAATAATACTGATGCCAAAATGTTCTGTTCATCGCCAGGAGATAACATAAATACTAAGTTGCGCATAGAAAATCTGGATGTGTTGTGTTGTTTGGATAAAATGAGTGGGCTGGGTCCTAACACTGACCCCCAGTGAGAAGTAACAACGTCAGTCACTTGACCTACGTCAAACATTACCTACAATATGACCTACGTCAACCATTACCTACAATACAATATAGGTCGAACATTAACAACAATGCAACATACGTCGTGCATTACCTACAATACAACATACGTAAACATTACCTACAATATGACCTACGTCAACCATTACCTACAATACAATATAAGTCGAACATTAACAACAATGCAACATACGTCGTGCATTACCTACAATACAACATACGTAAACATTACTGACAATACGACATACGTCAAACATTACCTACAATACGACTTACAATGTTTATTACTTACATTTCTTTACTATTATACTACAGCAAATTGGCAATGCACACTTCTAGATAAGCGATTTCTACGGCTTGGTTTAAATGTTGGTTGAAAATAGAAGCAACCCTCCTCATACGCGTGAATAGTTAGTTAGTTAGTAATTCATTGCTTACAGGGTCCGGCGGACTGCAATGAGCCGAATCAGGGTCACAAAATCAAGACCACAACTTGGCTGAAAGAAGATTCACCCAGGCCTGATCCGCACAAAACATCTGCTGAAGCAGACCCAGAGGTAACACTGAAGGCACTCCACCAGCCGGTCACTGTACAATAAAGGCATCCCACGCAGGGGACGCCGAGGGAGGGGACTCTAATTTATCGAAAAACAAAATAGAATACAAACATCATTATAAAATATCAACAAAACACATTCATATAAAATGCCTACATTGCTAAATAATAATATATTTAGCAGAAAGCGTCCAATAATCCCAAGCTGATACAACAGACCTCACACACAAATGAAGAGTTTTGTCTTGGAAGAGTTTTCAAAAACAAGGTAGGTGACTATCTAGCTAAGAAGATTAGAAGATAGTATAGCAGATTGATAGAACAGAGTAGGAATGATTTTAAAAAAAAAAGAGAGAGAGAGAGAAAGACGGAGACAGTGGGAATTTAAAGCACAAAATTTCCAGAAAGTGGGGATACTATTTATACAGAAATCCCCGGCATCCAGACTGGGGATACGCGTGAATAGTAGTAGTAGTAGTAGTAGTAGTAGTAGTAGTAGTAGTAGTAGTAGTAGTAGTAGTAGTAGTAGTAGTAGTAGTAGTAGTAGTAATAATAATAATAATAATAATAATAATAATAATAATAATAATAATAATAATAATAATAATGGATGCTATACGCGCCTTATTCCTAAATCAGACTCAAAGCGCGGCGAGCTGTAACGAACACACACGCTGACATGCTACAGACACCCTACATTCCCAACCAACATCACTCCAAAATGTAGTGTAAAGGCAGGTCGCTATTAGAAGTCGGAAAAGAAATCACATTTTATTTGGACATTTTAGACAGATAATACTATTATTGAAGGGAGGGAGGGAACCGTAGCACTCCGTTTTAAGCAATGATGATGATGATGATGATGATGATGATGATGATGATGATGATGATGATGATGATGATGATGATGATGATGATGATGATGGTGATTTGGAACACAGTTTTCCATTCTACGGTTCTAGCAATTGTGAAGTGTGCAATTGAGGTGATGACGTCATTTAATATACGTAAACGTGAAGTTTGGTGAACATTTTACAGCTGCTGGCATCATTACTTTAAAATTAATCACGAATAATGATTGTGAGCGGACGTCACTTGAAACAGATTATCATTACCCTCGATACTCCGCCTTTCCACTTCTCCTTCCGTCTTTCTTTCTTTTCTTCTATCTTTCTGTCTTTCTTTCGTATGACAGCCTACTAGCGCCAAAACCCGATGATTAAAAATATCATGTGATAATTACAAATATCATGTGATATTTACAATTATGAAGGAATCATTGAAAAATTTTAAATATCTTCGCGTGATTATGTTTAATTTTAAGTTTTGGCTCTAGCAACCCGCCTGGAAATGCGCCAAAACCGCAAAAATTGTAATTATCACATAATATTAATAATTACAATTTACACTTCATAATAACAATTTTTACGTTATCATGCTTACTTCTGACTAGCGCCGAAACGGGCATTTTTGAATACGTGTTTTGTGTAATTCACATTATGACGGCCCACCAGCGCCAAAACCTGATAATTACAATTATGTGATAATTACAAATATCATCGACAAATGTACAATTAACACGTACATATTATGTAAAAATTACAATTTCCAGTTTGGGCCCATTTCCAAACGGATTGCTAGAGTCAAAACTGAAAATTAAACATGATCACGCGAAGATATTAGTAAATTTTCAATAATAATTGTAATTATCTCTTGATAATTGTAATTTTCCTATGATATTTGTAATTATCTCATGATATTTGTACCTATCAGGTTTTGGCGCTAGGAAGTCGTAGCAAATACTGATAATTATTCATTAACACTGTGGATTATATGTATCTCTGTAAATTACGCAGAACACGTGTTAATTTCAATTATCTCGTGATAATGGTAACTCTCGGTTTTGGCGCTAGTAGGCCGCCATACTTTCGGTTTTTTCTTTATGTTTAATGTGATGATTACAAATTGATAAAACAACTAAAAGTTATTTCTCTCTTTCTTTCCTTTCTTTCTTTCTTTCTTTTTTTTCTTTCTTTTCTGCTCACTCCTCTTTTTTTCTTTCTTTTTTCCTTCACCTCGCGCTCTCTTTCTTGTCTTATCCTTTTATTCTTTCATTCGTTTTCCTTTTAAACCGAATCATCCACTGTATTTATCTTCAGCTGTGTTTCGGTTTCCCCAACTTCTTAAAAACAAATTCTAACAAGGCATGTGGTGTGCACCTCCACATTTACAATTCAAAGATTGTGAAAGATCTATTATTGCTGAACAACACGTTCTGAACTGACAGTTTATTACAAAACTTTATTTATTTGATGGCAAACACATAATTTTGCACATAGCAAGTTTTAGACAAAATAATTTATTTATTAAAAACCTGATTTTATTTTTTGAAATGTTATAACGATGATGTTGTTCCTCAGACATCAAACAGCAATGGGCACAGCTGTCCAGACATTTCTTGGAGGTAAGAATGTACAAAAATTACATTTATTTTATATCAGACTATTTTTTAAAAACTCGCTCTGAAACACTTTCATTTGATCTATTATTATTATTATTATTATTATTATTATTATTATTATTATTATTATTATTATTATTATTGTAGTTGTTGTTGTTGTTGTTGTTATTATTATTATTATTATTATTATTATTATTATTATTATTATTATTATTATTATTATACACAGATTTAACATCTCAAGAGCTGCTCAAAGCCCAAGCAGGATCTAACTGAAGTGGCCAACTTGCTGCCTTATCGGCTTAGTCTCACGGCCCACACAACTGAGCACATGCTGGACGGCTTAAGGGAGAATATATTCTAGTGCTTAGTATTGTGTTTCATGTAACTGACACTCACCCGTCTAGGAAATGAGCATCCGGATCTTTAAAGTCATGCGTGCACAGACAAGATCTCGGTTTATACTCTCGTAAAATGCAAAATGTGGGTAGAAGACGAAATAGCTTAGAACACTCTCATACCTAACAACAAATTTAGGACACCAACATAATGTGGATGCATGTCAATGGGAACGGGAAAAAAAAAACGCCGAAGGTTTGACACAGTAGGAAGTCAACACTAAAGGCCAAAGCCGGGGATTTTTCGTAGATAAAAGAAAATGGTATGCAGGCTCAGAAGACCCAAGGCCAAAGGGCAGGCTGTTATATTTGTTGTCACTGGAATAACGACAAGCCATCAACGACACCTCCATCGTAATAGGGGAATAACGCAAATACACACAGCGAAGAAAATATGACAGGGCTTTAAGCAGGTGACAGACAGACCTTAACAGTGAAACAGTGTACATGACAAAGATGCAGGACATTTCAGTCACAGAGAAAGGTGCGCCTTAGATATGATGGGCAAAAAATGAGACAAGGAAACACAACAATGTGAAACATACAGAACAAAGAGACACCACAGAAAGACCTATAAACAAACGTCGATGGACAACGAAATCATGTCCACTTCAAGTGGATGATTGATTGATAGATAAATAGATAGATAGATAGATAGATAGATAGATAGATAGATAGATAGATAGATAGATAGATAGATAGATAGATAGATAGATAGATAGATAGATAGATAGATAGATAGATAGATAGATAGATAGATAGATAGATAGATAGATAGATAGATAGATAGATAGATAGATAGATAGATAGATAGATAGATAGATAGATAGATAGATAGATAGATAGATAGATAGATAGATAGATAGATAGATAGATAGATAGATAGAACTGCTGTAAAGTAGTAGTAATGGTTGTGCCCAGATGTGTGGTATAGTAAATGTGGGTGACAGAACTGCAACTTAGTTCAGTGTATGATCAAATAATAATTTCCTACTAGTAATAATACTAGAATGCTGCTTGGTAGTTACTGTATAGTACACAGCCTAGCTTTCAGATCTGTTACTACAACCAATGATAGGAGAAAGATCGCAGTGTGAAACTTCTTACAGTGTGTGCCCACAGGCTTGCTAGTGTTGGTGATAGGACAGTATTATGTTATTTGTCGGGGCGGAACAAAACGCGGGTAAATGACACTGACAGTTGAATTCTTAAGGCCCCCTGCTAACTGCAGACCTTTCACTCCACACACACACACATACACGCACACGCACACACACACACACCCACACCCCCAACTCCACACACACACACACACACACGCAAACTTTACACTCCACACTTCTCTGTCCCAGCCACACACCACAAACCCTCTGTTCCCCTTTTACAAAGCCCCAAATGACTGACAAGAGTATTAAGCTTACTGGGGATTTTTCTTCATAATTTTTCGCCTGCCTATTAAAAAATACTATCTTGTATAAAATAGGACTTGCACAAACATTTATAGACGTTCTTGCCATCATGACAGGACTCACTATCATAATAATAATAATAATAATAATAATAATAATAATAATAATAATAATAATAATAATAATAATAATAATAATAATAATAATAATAATAATGGATGATATACGCGCCTTATTCCTAAATCAGATTCAAAGCGCGGCGATCTGTAACCAACATACAGGCTGACATGCATACAGACACTACTACATACACAACAAACATTCATCAATACAACATGTGGTGTAAAGGAAAACTCGCTATTAGAAGTCGGAAAGAAAATCGAATTTTTATTTTGAAATTTTAGACAGACTGCATCCAGTACTGTTACTGAAGGGAGGGAGGAGACCGGAGTACCCGGAGAAAACTCTCGGTGACCTGAAAGTGTCGTACCTAAGTCACGTAAGTTTGTGCCATGCGGTGTTCGAACCCGCCACATTCGGCACAGGAATCCAGTTCACTGTCAACTGAGCTACTAGGACACCCCAAGAGAGAAAGGGGGAGGGAGGGAGAGAGGAAGGGAGAGAGATAGGAAGAGAGAGAGGGAAGAGAGGGAATATGTGTGTGTGTCGTTCAAAGAATACAGTAGGTTACACGCAAGTTTCACAGTGAAATCAGTCAACTAAAATTAATTGTTGGAACACCCATTCTGTCGCTAAAACTAATTTGGCTGGCTGTGTTGTTGCTGTTGTTGTTATTTTTGTTGTTATAACTTGGTAGTAAAAAAGAAAAACGACAAAATAACAAGTAGGATGAATGAAAGCCACTACCAGACATGTTAGCAATGGACTAGCTTACCTTACTTAAAGTAGGATGACTGAAAGCAACTACCAGACATGTTAGCAATGGACTTGCTACCTTAAATTCACCTTGAACAATAAATCATTGAAGCAAGACCTGACTAAAATCAGTATAACATTTACGTAATTTATTGGCGTTTATACATCTTCCCCATGGTATGGACATAAACAAATCTAAGAAAATACTAGTGAAAACTACTAAAACGCCAGCAAGCAGTTTGCCAAACTGGACACAATATCTTTGATAAAAAACAACAACCAAGGTACTTTAAAGGTTAGCCCTGGCCTTTACAAAGCATAATGAAGTCTACAGTAGCTTAGTAGGGTTAAAACCTGATTTTAGTTAACAGCACAAAATGTATACTTATCAAAGCGCCGACATGAACAATGTCTCACTAACCAAAAGCACAAAGCGACTGACAACGTACAGACTACTCTCACAACAAACATCGACACGCGTGTAAAATGTTTTCACAACAAATCTTTTGATACCACCAGATACCGAAATCTCTGGAATAAAAAAAGTCCAACTTACAGAACAATAAAAATTCAAATATATTTTTTCCCGTTACATCTCACGCACATACAGAAAGGACTTCAAAATAAATTGTACATAAAGTAATATAATAAATGTTAATATTCACATTTTGCTTTTTACAAATAAAACTTATAAACATTACTGCAGAAATGAAAGTTTATCCCATTCTAAAACTTTATTTCTTCGGATGAGAATATAGCCATATATCGAGATATAATATGTGCACGCAGACATTCCATATCACAGAATTTAAAGATCTAGACGCTCATGACGGGCGAGTGCCAGCAACACAAATACACCCTCCCCTGTCTCACACACTGTGACACACACACACACGCACGCACGCACACACACACACACACACACACACACGTGAGATCCTTTAACGACCAGCGCCTTGAGCAGCTCTTGAGCTGGAACAGCGCTATTAAAATAACAAATAAATAATAAATAAAACGTTCAATATAAACATCCAACAAGAAATGGTGGGCCATGACCCTACAAGAGGTCAACCTCTAGCTCTCATACCTCGCATGCCATACAACGAAGAAGAAGAAGAAAAAAAAAGTTATTTTAAGTTCCATTGATGGTGGGTTCATTGACACCAATGTTGGTAGCGTGGCAGGCAGCAGGTAATGCCGTATCAGGCGTGACCAATTTAAATTGTCTCCAACCTTTTTACCTGCAATAATTAACCGTGTCCCGACACCAACGAATCTCGTTCACTGGATCATTTTACCACTAACACACTTTGGCATATTCCCCAGGGGATGGCATAGAATATGGATTATGGCCATTTTACCACTAACATACTTTGGCATATTCCCCAGAGGATGGCATAGAATATGGATTATGGCCATTTTACCACTAACACACTTTGGCATATTCCTCAGGGGATGGCATAGAATATGGATTATGGCCATTTTACCACTAACACACTTTGGCATATTCCTCAGGGGATGGCGTAGAATATGGATTATGGCCATTTTACCACTAACGGCATATTCCCCAGAGGATGGCATAGATATAGATTATGGCCATTTTACCACTAACACACTTTGGCATATTCCCCAGAGGATGGCATAGAATATGGATTATGGCCATTGTACCACTAACACACTTTGGCATATTCCCCAGAGGATGGCATAGAATATGGAGTATGGCCATTTCACCATAAACTTCACTTTCATTTGGTGTTTCACTTGTACACCGCCTACTGCGGCAAGTGGGCGGTTGGGGCGCTTGAGTTAGATGCTGTATCGGCCCAGCGCCCTCAGACAGTGAGTAAGTGAGTGAGTGAATGAGTAAGTTAGTCATTGTTTACAGGGTACTGGACTGCAAAGAGCCCAATCAGGACCACAACTTGGTTGACAGAGAGCTCACCCTTGATCCGTATAAAAAATCTGCCGAAACAACCATAATGGTGACACTGAAGGCACTCCACCAGCCGGTCACTTTACAAAAA
>CM072514.1:91367181-91379681 GCA_036898135.1 Oncomelania hupensis | reverse complement strand
CTACAGTAACCCTACCTTGTCAAATACAGCACTACGGGACGCTATCACTACCATATCCTATCTCTTCTTCTCCTTTTGACTGCACTGCACATGCTGCAGTAAGGTGCAAACAACACCTCTAGAAACTAATATAGCCATTATTGCCCTCAGTGCCATTGTCGCTGACATCTACCATTATCTGCATGTACACTACTCCAACTTTTCAGCTTAAATTACTATTATAATTATTGTAACCAAATAAACCAAGCAAGAAACATCACAAAATATTTACAAGGGGAAAACAAACTAGCTAATCCATTGACTTATAAATAAATAAAAATAAATAAATAAATAAATACAATGTTCGTTTGGTCACAATGCAAAAACTCACTCACAAACGCTCTGTCACGCCAACAACGGTCGCTCTTTCTTAAATAACGATTTTTGTCTATCAACACTCATAAATATATTTCTCCGTCCACAAAATGTACCAATACTCAACCAGATCGCCAATCTACCAATACTCCACCAAGCCTCAATCCAGGAATTTACGAAGCCTCAATTCCCGAATCAACCAACATACTGATGTATCAACCTAGATCTATGACTATAGGGTCACTTCCACCCCACTCTCAAAGTCATGAATTTAAAGAACACTCGACGAAGTTTCGGTCCATGAATTATATACGAGCATCGGTGCCCCAATTCATGACAGTGCTAGTACTCGACGTTGAATACCGTGACTATCGATAGGACGTGCTGGGACTGTGTGGAAGTACTCAGAGCTCATTTACGGGCATTTCAATTTGTCCATTGACAACATGTACCGCGACAGTACGGCAATAGGGCAAGTCAGGGGCGCTCTTTACGCAGACTTCCAGCTACTCATCAATCAGCGCTGTCTCAATACACTTGTACACTGATGGCAATATAATAAGGTAGACGGTTCTCCAATATCACGGCGTTAGTCAACTTATCTGTGGCGCGCAGGTACGAGTTATTTTATATATGGGCGCTGATCGCACAGGTAAGGCAATACACCTCAGGTATTCTGCCTTTTGTTCCACTGTCGCAGATTTGCTAGTTATTATTCATTCATTTATTTACTTTAAGGTCTGTACACATTGTGATTTTAGACCAGAATTATTATTTCACAGTTAAAAAAACAGGTATTATACTTATAAACCATGGGTGCATTGTTGCAAGGTATTCTAGAAAAGCCTTTGCAGGTACAACAGTGCAAGGTAGTCTCTTAGATTTAAGCCTATATGTGCTGTCGATCGCTGCCGAGTCTAAAGATACTATATCCTACATACATAGGTAAAAGTCTAAAGATACTATATATATCCTACATACATAGGTAAAATTCTAAAGATACTATATATCCTACATACATAGGTAAAAGCTATCACTGCATTCTCGCATAAATCTATCACAGGTAAATATCCAGCTATTATTCACTCTATATCTATGGACGCAATGTTACAGCTCTACAAGGTATTCTGTCACAATTAAATGCCAGGTATTTTTCTATCGCTGAAATGCCTAGTACAGATACCAGTTTTATATTATATAATTAAGTCATAATATATAACGCTGCAACGTGAGACTTACTATGCATAATATCTATCACAGATCTATCTACGGTAATCCTCTCAATAGCACTGAGACACAGGTAGGTATATCTAGGTATTCCGTATCGGCCGGCAGGTAGAACAGTGTGATAAACTGCGGAAAAGACCTCCTGATCCTTCTGTACAGGTAGTCGGAGTGCTATCCCCAAACACAGGTATAGGTATTGTGTCTATCAGTGTCGCAGCACTACAAGGTATTATATCATACATACGGAATCCAGCCGTAGGTAAGTATTTCGTATGGGCAACTGGCAGAGCGGTATGACAAACAGCACCAACGACTGCAGGTGCTGTAAGAGGTCTACAGGTAGGCCCAATACAAAGTAAAAAGGTGCTTGACACCTGTCCTCGTCTCCTGCGTGGCAGCCGCGTCTCGCTTTCCATCTAGCACTGATCTGGCCATGCTGCTACAACAACCACACCATGCCGCCGCTGTCTGCACCATCATCATCGACACCGCCAACATGTTAGCTATGGCTATGGCTACATCGTTGCTATTATTTCAATGCGTTTTCTACACTATCGCTATATCTGTGGAAGTGTTGTTCACCATCGCTATATCTCGCAACATGGTGATTACCTATCGCTATACATTATTATCTCTATGCGCGTTATATGTTAACGCTCTCTCAGTAAATGTTATTCTGTCTATGGAAATTATCTCGCTATTTAATGGCTTTACACTGTGCGCAAACGCATCATTTGTGCGTCCAGATCAGCGTACGTTCAAATGTCCATCTCGGACAATGGCTAAGGCCTTCCACAGCTCTATCAGTGAGAACTTGAATTAATTAATTAATAAATAATAATAATAATAATAATAATAATAATAATAATAATAATAATAATAATAATAATAATAATGGATGCTTTAATAACATTATTTTGGTACTGGTAAAAATCATTGGTTAGATTGTATCTTCAGTTTCTTATACAACAACATTTTCCTGCAGTTTTGCAGGAGCGTTGAGCGAGGGGTTTTAGCCATAATATGTCAGCCCATGTTTTTCTGCATGCAGCGCTACGTGCAATAGCACCCCTCCTGTTTTAACGCCTCAAACCCTCAAACTGTCAAATCCCCTCGGACATTGTATAAAGCTCCGCAGCCTGGCTCGGGAAAAACGATCAAACTAGATAACCCAGGACTTTGCCACATAAACATGTGGCTTCCTCTCCCTCATCCTGCCGCTTGAAGCCTATGCTACATATCACACTGGAGGCTTCTGTGCTACATATCACACTGGAGGCTTCTGTGCTACATATCACACTGGAGGCTTCTGTGCTACATATCACACTGGAGGCTTCTGTGCTACATATCACACTGGAGGCTTCTGTGCTACATATCACACTGGAGGCTTCTGTGCTACATATCACACTGGAGGCTTCTGTGCTACATATCACACTGGAAGGCTTCTGTGCTACATATCACACTGGAAGGCTTCTGTGCTACACTGGAGGCTTCTGTGCTACATATCACACTGGAGGCTTCTGTGCTACATATCACACTGGAGGCTTCTCATTTCAAAATGACAACAAAAAATGTCCTTTCTCAACGTGAAAGATGCACGCCTTTTTCTACTAAAACTAAAATACTAACACTAGAAAAGAGTCGAATATGAAAGAGTAATATGAAAGTGTAATATTGAAGAACAGTTTTCTAGACAAATTCTTAACACTGACGCTTTTTTTTCCCTTCTACATCAGCAATGCCTAAGAAGAAAAGCATACACATTTTCTTCACCGTCTCAATGTCTTCTAAATATCTATATTTATATTTATATATATATATTTATAATTATATTTTTATTATTCAACACACAGAAACATCCACAACACATAAACCAACAAACAACACAAAATAAACAAACAATCGGCGAGACTGGAACCCAGTGTCGATTGGTACTGGTTCCAAAACACGCTAGCAATATCCACTATACGCAGCGCGGCTTTAAATGGCTGATTTTGATACACGGCCACAACGTGTTGTTGTTGTTTTTTTTTTTGTAAAATCTCCGTACACCAAAAAAAATGCTTGCCGCTAAAAAAACACAAAAAAACTACACTTTGCACAGGTGAACTGTATTACCGGATAAAGATGTCACTTGACTGATGTCACTAACACAGGTGTGACAGTCCAGGTACCGTAGCCAGCCTGAGACTAACTTGTGGACCTTTGGAACAGATAGTAAGCACTGTCCAACAGTCCCTAGCGTAAGGTAGGGGCAGACGACGACGACCACCACATCGCATTACACACCACTATTAGTCCCACGGCCCGCGCTGCGCCCACTAATTGAAGCCAGAGAGAGAGGGGCCGGCTTGATTGACAGGCGGCTCAACACGGTGATTGGATAACGCCGTTGGATATCATTCACGCGCTTACTTTTGTCATCAAGCGCGCCGCCGACCCAGTGCCCGCCCCTCCCCCAGTGGATTAAAGCTTGGCAAGTCGGCTACCGTAGCACGGTGGTTAGGACTGAAGGAGTGTTGTTAATGCAAAACGTTTAGCTAAGAGCCCTTAAGTGGTGCTTGTGACGGCGTCTTTACCACACTTTGATCCCGACCAGCAAGGCGTGAAGGCACAGCGTACTGGAACAACGTCGAACGGCCACACGCTGACTGACCAGCCTCCTGCCCTAAATGTTAGTGGTGGAGGGAATAGGTAATCAAGGGGACAAACATTATACACAGACGGTTGTGGCTTTCCTTCTGATTATACTGACCCTCCCCCTCCATCCACCCCTTCCCAGCACCTCAATGGACACAGGCGAATTCCTGGGAGTTACAAACATTCAACCAATACAATCTGTACCCACACTCCCAACACATCTTTTTGTTTAGCCCTCAACCTTTGGCCCATCCCATGCACCTGCACACGCACTACCACCACTCCCAAACCTAAAGGACCAACAGATCCTTTCTAGATCCTTCGGCCTCATTCTTAACAACAACAACAACAACAACAAAGTGTCAAACGTGTGGTGTTTGAGGGTTAATTAACAACATTACTTCAGAGGGGAAAAAGTGTAGGCAAAACAGCGGAAGTAAGTAGTTGTCTGCCTTGTGTTTATAGCTTTCATGGTTTGGAAGAGTGAAGTACTGACGCCGTCCATCATACCCCGGTGTGACAAACATCAATACAGACAAATTACATCTAATAATAATAATTTATTAATTTTGTATAGCGCAAAACCAAACTTAAAGCTTACTCTAAGCGCTCGTACGCGTACACACACATACGCCCTCAATACGCGTACACACACATACGCCCTCAATACGAGTACACACACATACGCCCTCAATACGCGTGCACACACATACGCCCTCAATAGGTGTACACACACATACGCCCTCAAAAATAAATATTTAAACAATGTGGTAAAACATTATGAAATCAAACAGTGAAACATCGTAAGGAATAATACAAACATCACATCTAACAACGACAAATATTTGATTAATACGGTACAACATTAGGAGATAAAACACGGAAAACATCGTAACAAATAATAACAAACATCACACCTAAGTATAAAAAGGCATGTTTAAAGACAGACATACATACATACACACGCGCGCGCACACACGCACACGGACACACACACACACACAAACACACACACATCAGCATTAAGAATATAAGAATAAATAACGAAGCAATCTACATCTGCAATTACTAACCAAAAGCATTGGATGCATCAATAAAATAACCCAGCACTAAAATCTTGGAAGGACAAGACAAGACGATCATAAAACGTCGCCATCGATCTTCCGTAAGTATCAACCCAATAACAAATCACTCAAAGTCAAATAAGTCCCTCAATCACACACAATTAAATTATCAATAAATCTACACGCCATTCACTCAATTACTTTCTTATGCATGCAGCCACCCGTCAATCATTGTTTTTGATCTGTTCACTCAATCATCCAAACCACCAATAATCCCTAAATCACCAACCACGCAAAACAACAACAGTCAGTCAAGAAAGATCCACGACTTACTTCAAGATCCAGAGTCACTTGAAACAAAAGTGGTTTCTAAACCTGCTGCTCCAATGGTTCCTTGTTCAGTGTGGCGTTATGTACAATTTGGTAGCAAAATTGGAGTGCTAGATCCTCTGTTCAAACGTCTTTGGTCTTCGTCTTGTTCTTTCCATCATCCTGAAAAGGACCACAATACAGCACGGGAGACAACAAGATTGTGTCCAACACGGGCAGTAGTTATCTGGCCTACAGAGATGATTGTGTCCAACACGGGCAGTAGTTAACTGGCCTACAGAGATGGAACTGCGGTATAATGATAGCATCTTGGCTATAATCCTCCTGTCCTTAGGGGAAAGTTATCATTATAATCTTCACTACAATACCTATTCTCACATTCAAGCGTGTTGGACAAAGGAACCAACCTCCACCCGGGTTTATAGACCGTACTGATACTGTTTAATGAAAGGAAAGATACTGTATAGCAACAAACGCCATTCTTGAGCGCCCTGAGCATGCTGCCAGCGGGGAGTAGCGCGCGTTACAAGACTCCTTCATCATCATTATGCGCCTTGAATACTGTTTTCTCTGTGAGACAAATGCGCTTTATAATAATTGGCGTACTGATATTATTATTAAGGCAAATAGTTCAGCCTATGTACTATTATAATAGATAATGTGTTGTTAAATTTAACATCTGTAGAGTCATAACGTTTTACAAACATGCATTTAGGATCAATATCGGAGGTCTTAAAATCACAGCAAACGACAGCTTTCAATCAAAAAAGCGGCTCAGAGAGAGAAAAAAAAGAAAGAGCAGTCAAATTCTTCAATGAAAACGGGCGATGAATTCAGCGATCGGGTACGAAACGCGGGGTGGGTGAGGGGTGGGTGAGGGCTGCCAAAGACAGAACGGGGGGAATGGAGAAGGAGAAAGAGGGGGTAGGGCAATAAATACGTTCCTTTGTTTACAAACATACTCAACCTCCATATTTTATTTGACATGGTGTCAGAGGAAGGTGTTAGTGAAGGTGTAAGTGTAGGCCAGTGGTCGGGGCGTGGGTGGGTAGTGGGTGGAGGTGTGCTAGCAAGAGTGTGATGGTAAGATGGTGTCTGCTGCCGCCAAAGAATTCACCCATTGTATGGGCAGTGGGCAACGGAGTGCAATTCGATCAAGCGAGTTTATGCTATTGTAGTAGGGCACCAAAAAGTTAATAGACAACGTCTCCAAGAAGTGAGACATTTCCATTTTCCTGTTCTGTGGCGCCAATAGAGAGAGACGGAGGGAGGGGGGTGGGGGTGGAACAGAAAAGCGAGAGAGAGAGAGAGAGAGAGAGAGAGAGAGAGCATGGTACGGGCAAGTCAGCAAATGGATTGAACTTCATCATGGTATTTTTAGTTCATTTGGTAATAATAATGGAACAGGTCCAAAGCAGAAACCATAATATTATTAGTTAAATTCAACAACAAAACAAGAACAAAAACAATGACGACGACAATCTTCGCTGTAATAACTTTTGTAAAGGGAAATATGACGGATAACCATGCATTGGAGCAGATCTGACTGATTGATTTTCGTGATTGAGTGATTGATTAACTTATTGACTTATAAAACAATTTATTTATTTATCTATTTTAATAAATCGTACAAATTCGATATTCTTATTACATCTCACTTTGGCGACTCGCACAGTAACTTTCAACAAAACACAAGCCTTTACAATAAGCATCCACGTGGAACATACTGACAGGGTCCGCTTATCGTGCACACTGTGATACTGTATCTTCATCAACACTCCCTGGCCCGCTTATCTGCACACTTTGTTGATACGCTATCATCAACACTCGCCTCGCGAAAAGCAAATTCTGTTTGACAAACAGTTATCCATATAAGAATAAAAACAATGTAAACATAATCCTGTCTGTATTGAACTGACAGTGAGAGAGCTACATCACAGGTTTTAAACGTTGACCTGTGACAAGGCTGGTTCCGACTGCCATGCATGCTTACCTGTTGGCTGTTGTCTGTACAATTGAACATCCAGCAGGTTGGGATGTCACAGCATAACGTTGTAAAACAACACCCTTTCAAGTCTCATCCACTAAAAGAAATACTTCTAGAATTTTTTTAACATAATATTTCAAAACTTGTGCGCGGGTTTATCAAACAATTGAGTGGCCGTTTTGACTGAGAGAAAGCGCTGAAGGGATCACACGAGTCTTTCTCTCAGTCTGCTTGGATTTTCTCCTCTCTTTGAAATTCAAGTGAGCGGAGTAGCGATCTGCCGTCTAAGAATACCAAATGCGAACGCTGTGTAATCCTACCTTTGCTGATTAGGCCTACTTGGGCTCATAAGTTTATTTTGGAAAGAGGTCATGGTGAGGGTGATAATGCCGACGTCGACGATAACGGAGACGACGATGACGACGAAGATGATGACGAAGATGATGATGATGATGATGATGATGATGATGATGATGATGATGATGATGATGATGATGATGATGATGATGATGAATTAAGACTAATCCATTTGCATGGTGCCATCAATTCAACCAGAAGTAATTTGGGGTGGGGGTGGCGGCCGTCTACTTTTAAATAATATACTAAATATAAAGAAAACAATCATAAATCGTCTACTTCCGGAATTTCAACTGAAAGATCCCAGTGTATTGTGGTAGAATGGAACCAGGCTCTGTGCGTTAAAGTGTGATTGAGAGCAGCCTTGGAAACTGTTCAAGTGTACAGAACGTCTCTCCAATTGTGGGTCAAGATCATTTCACACTACTCAAAATTCAAAGCAGATAATGACACTGGTCTGTGGAATAGGCTTCCCAACACTCATACAGCAGTTTAGATTTGAATGAAGTAAACGTGCCTTAATAACCGCAGGCGATGAAGCAGAAAACTTGAACGACGTCAACTACACTCCAACCAATTAACCACTATCTTCTCTCGTCATCTCCCAGTCCACAATTCAATGGCAAGCTTCCTTAAAGAAAGTGACGCAGAACACAAAAGCTGATGACCTGAACAACAAATCCTGTGACGCAGAGCACAAATAATATAGGTGGGAACAATAAATCATGTGAAACCGAACGTAAAACTTAATGAGGCACACTACAATAGATAGTACTAGTGACGTTCATCGCATTAAATTGTATGACGTAGAGCACAGAAGAATGGCGGTTGAAGGCCAACACCTTGCTGTATGTAGGCAGGCTCACACTTACTTAGTGATGTTAGTGATGTTAGTGATGTTGAAGTCTGATTGCTATGGCTGTGGTTGGACACGCTGGGAACAGAATTGAACTCAGCATAAACTTGGCAATTAGTTTGTGCTGGGATCAGTGAAAATGGCTTGTTGGTCAAAGGGAGCTGATGCCCACCAGCTCTGATCAAACGATAGAGAGAAGCTATTGGTAGTGAAACGGACCAATCTAGATCTAAATCTACAAAGCTACAAAGTGTTATGTAAAAGACACTGTTTCATAAGTCCTGTACATATTTAGCAAGCGAATGTTTCGGAATTAGAATGTATGCAACGATTTCGATGTGTTTGATTATGTGTGTACATGTGTGCGCGCTTACGAATTTGATGCGTGTGTATAGTGTGTGTGTGTGGGTGTGTGCGTGCGTTGTGTGTGTGTGTAGGTGGGTGCGTGTGTTATCAAAACAAATTATTTGTTTTTCAGCATACAACACACATTTGGGTTACGTTTAACGGCTTAAGCATTAGGTTATGAAAGTTTTCAATGACCGGAATTTTGACCGGTGGCCACACATTACGAGTTTAGTGGCCACATTTGGTTTACGTTTTACCGCTTAAGACCCGGCCACACTTGTGTTACGTACCCTGCCACACGTGTGTTACGCTTATCAATTCCTTATGTCTTTCCTTGCGTACTGGCTAACGTAAAATTTCACAAGGATAACGCATGTTTGATTTCTTCTGCAAAAATACATAAGTCCGGGCTTACGAGGACCAATCAGAAGCGAGAGTGTGACGTCACGAGTTTAGCGATCAACCTAAACTCCTCCCACACGCTTGATTACACGCAACAAATGTTGTCTGCTACACACGCTTTGACAAGCTAGGGCAGTACGTGTCGATCTTAGTAAAATTGTTTCCTATATTATAGTCAAATGGTGACAGAGTACATTACATCGTCATTGAAAAGTGCCTTGGTGTAATCAAATTACACATCTACATATGTTTATAAATTGGAACATGGCGACCCAGTGAGGCCAGGTAGCTCAGTTGGTAGAGCGACTTACTAGTAACCCAAAGGTACCTGGTTCGAATCCCGGCTTTGTCAACGTGTGATCATATTATTTTCCCCTTACCATCAACTGGTTTGCTGGTGTCAGAATAATGTGACCAGTAGTCGCCTATTGACCCCTAAACTCGTGACGTCACTCATTCTCGCTTTTGATTGGTCCGCGTAAGCCCGCCTTATGTATTTTTGCAGAAGAAATCAAACATGCACTATCCTTATGAAATTTTACGTCAGCCAGTACGCAAGGAAATACATAAGGAATCCATAAGCGTAACATGAACACAAGGGTGGCCGGCTGCTACACACGAGGGTGACCGGACCTTTACTGATGTAGATGGCGATAACGATAACCACAGCTAAAAGGTGACCGAGCCAGTCATCAGATATGGACTTATAACACCTTTATCACAAGGTCCTGTTGGTCGGACAGTAGTAAGAGGGTCAATGCACTTGGGCCACGGGAGGTATCGGTAGTAGGTTGGGTATAGGCATACTGAGTTCAGTCCCGAGTACATTGGTTTTTATGTTGCTGTCATGGTCGCTGCCATCAGCAGCAGCAGCAACAGTGGCAGCAGCAACTTCATCATTAAAAACAACTAAATCACCACATTCTTCATCATCATCAGCAGCAGCATTATCATCATTATTCTCACCACTATCGTCGTCGTCTTTAATCGTACCTGGTGATCAAGAAAGAAACCAAAGCTTTGTAGGTCATGTTTAGGGTCATGGAATGACGTGAGTGCTAAGGTCGGCTGGTTTGCGGTTTATTTTTCATACATGTTTGTGTTTTAAACATTAATTGTTCCATACTTATCGAAATTGGCAGTACATTTTGGAGAATAATAGATTTGACTCAATTTGTAAAAAAAAATAAATTATTCATAAATTAACGTGACTTTTCTTTTCATAAAATTCACATCTCTTTGTTTAACATTTATAAGCAGTAACTACCACATTTTTAGACATATGAGCTTAATATTATGTGATTATTTATGAAAATATCATACAAAGCTTTTGTCCTACTTACATTTTGTTACTTTAAATACTCTCTTTTTTTGTCAAAAATCATTCACGGCTAGAAGTAACAAGTTCTTGACATGCACTGCTCACTGTAACTAAAAACAAAGCGGCAGAACGTATTGTATAGTTATCGTCTCTCTCTCTCTCTCTCTCTCTCTCTCTCTCTCTCTCTCTCTCTCTCTCTCTCTCTCTCTCTCTCTCTCCCCTCACCTTTCCAAGGGAGGTGACTGCGTGTCAGGCATGCAGACGACAGAGAACGGAGCTGACGACGGTAGTGATTACTTCCACCAGCTCCTACCCGGGAGGCGGGTGACGCAGCGAGATCCCCTTGTCCAGGCTTAACGTACCGTGATTCGACCTTGGTACACCTCTCGCCCCCTGCCTCAAAGAGCGCCGAGCTTATTAACTGAAGTTCCGAGCTGTAGACTGATGGTCCTAGTGCATGGGCAAAAGGAGACACGACATAGTGAGGACACTGACAGCAACAATAGTGTTGGGTAAGTGTGATATGGAGAGAGGACAACACCAAAGCTGAATTCATACTGCCTTGTTTATCAACGCTGGTAAATGTGAGATAACGTAATTTGACTCTGAGAAAAAAGACGTATAAAAACCTATAGGTCTTATTTACGACCCGAACTTTATGTTACGAGAAATAAAATGTTGCCGTACCACTACGCCCGGAATACAAAATGTCCATATAAGGGAAATATTTTGGTAATGGTTGAAAGTTTTCCACTGATGCCAAGTAAGCCTACAGCCATCTGTATTATGCTTAGAGAAGAAAAGAAGACCCGCACAAATTGTTATATTTTCAATTTTAAAAGAAAACACATTTATGTACGAATGCAGGCTGAGCAAGCCAGTCTTAGCAGCTTTACGCTTTCCGTTGTCGCCATTGTGGAACATCCCATGACAAACTGTATAGGGTTCAACGACGCAATTTTACAAAGGGTGAAGTCTTATGTGACATCACGTCTTGCCAGTGGGTTAAAACAGTGCCCATATTTATAAAGATGATGTTTGTGTTGGCTGACCTATGACCTATACAATGTAACAATCTATATCTCCTTTAGCCCCGTCCACCCTCCTAACCACTTTACCACCTTCAAACACTGCACGGTGGTCTGGTATAAACACGATCACATAATTCCTTACCGAGCATGTCATTCTAATAAACCAGATTGTCAATTTCACAGATAAAATAACATAAAATTGCACTGTAGCTGTGATTTTGCTGTTAGAACCACGACACATAAAGAAAAACAATGTCGTGAACTAGACGCATTGCTATAAAAAATATTTATGTCCTAACCCGCTGAAAGAGACTAGGAAATAAACCGGAGCTGTACAATATTACAGCATTTGTTAGTTACAACAGGACAAACTGTCACCGCCTTGGTTATAGCAAGACGTCAAATAAAACATCAATGCGCAATATTTTTATGCGTGGGGCCAAGCTCTTTCAACTCACCGCTTTGTAATATCCAAATTGAATGAGTCTTTCTGTGTGTGGTCGTGGGATTGATGTTTAAGCGCTCGTATGATGTTGTAAATACAGACATCCCGATCCACAGGGTACTACTACATAACAGTCTA